>CAUYQG010242057.1:0-54128 GCA_963574415.1 Tarsius wallacei | reverse complement strand
TCGCAACAACTTGGATGGATTTAGAGTCAATCATACTCAGTGATCTATCACAGAAACAAAGAACAGAGTACCATATGTTTTCATTCATAAGCGGACCTTGAACGATTATTATAATACTATAAGAAAGGGATTGACAGGAGTGGGAAACTGTCAGGGGAGAGGGGTGTGATTGGCACTTGAACAAAACTGCTAGGGGAGGGAGGGACACACCTCATCAACAAGGGGACCTGTATAATCAATATTTGTATACCTATACCTGAATTGTACCCCACATTTTATAATTAAAAAAATAAAAAAATAAAAATGTAAAAAAGATATCCAGAAAGTTACTATTCTATTGTGGATATTATTATTAGGATATGACATATGGTTATTAGAAAATGGGTCATTAAATGACATGTGGGAAATTGAGTAAGGGTCACAAGTGTTACAGAAAAAATTACAGTGACAATTATTTAATTGACATGATGATAAATATTCAAAAATAATTATAAAATCAGATAATGCATAAGGACCTGACTGACATCCCACAAGACAGCCAGTTGTTTGTTTCTATTTCAAAATCTTTCAAAATGAAAATAGACCTGTGGATTTAGAGTGAATCAAGGTCAAAATATGAAATATTCCATATTATAGAATATCAAATATTCAATAATATTAAATATCTATGTTAATGACATTTCATAAATAGAACTATTTCTTTACTTTTTAACCTAGCAATATCCAATGTAAATATACTGTGAACCACAAATGCAACTTTATATCTTCTAATAACAATTTAAAAAGTAAAAAAAAGAAAATCATGTTCATGGCATCTTTTTAAAAATTTACAAAATTGCAATATGTATTGGTATATAAATATTACTCTCTCTTAAATGTTTTCTAACCCATTGTATCTCAGTAATTTGTCTGCATAGCTTTTATGTAAAAATTATAGTTGAAAAAGTAGGTGCACATATCCAATTTGTCCTAAACATACTTTTTCTTTTTTACCAGTAATTGAATTGAGTATTAGTATTAAAATTTAAATGAATTAAAATAAAATGAACTATTATTCCACCACAATGACCACATCGCAGACACTTAGCAATTTGGCCTGGCGGCTGTGTACTGCACAGCAGAGCTTCCCGGATTTCTCATCTTTGTTTCTCTCCAGTATTTTTTCCAGGCTAAGGCAGGAGCCAGATTTCATCAATTTAAGTAAGACGATATGAATGTGAAAGGTGAGTGGGAGGCATGGGAAAGAGGAAGGGAGAAAAAGTAAATTGATTTCATCTATTTTAGAAAAAAGTATTGTTAGACCCAATTGTTTTGCAAAGTGGCAAAAATCAAATGAAGGTGAGGAATTTCCAGATGTGGGTGTTGACATCTGCACGAAAATGTGAATATGCTTACACTGCTGTGGAACTGCTTAAATACATCGGGCAGCTAGCTGTATGCAGCTGTCGGACACCTGAGTGGAATGGACTTGGATTTGTGTACCTGCTTCTTCCCTTATTCTTGCCATCTGACCTTGGGAAATCTAAGTGCAATCATCGGAGGCTTCTCATCTGTAAATTGTGGACAGTCGTTCTACCACCCAAGTTCATTTTGACTATTAAATGTGATGATAGAGGTGATCTGGCTTTGCAAACAGTAAATCCCTACACATTTATGTTAAAATACTCCTTAACATAATACCCTTATGAACATAACTAACACCCTTCTGCTTTTGTGTCCTGTGAGTATAGAAAGGCTTGGAACAAAGAGGTCCTTCTGATTTCTTACCTCTTTCAGCAGGACCAATGATTCCATGCAGGACCACTTGCCCCTTGAGGAGAAATGCATACTTTCAGGATGCGTCAAAGGCAAGAAAACAGTTGGAAAAATTACACCATCTATGGATTGGAATGTCACTTCAGCCACTAGCTAATGGGGCTCCCACGTATCTCTCAAATCTGTACGACCCTCTCAGAAAACAGATTTTTGGCTCCTCTTATGGAGAGACAGTTCATGTAGAAAAAAGGAACACTGCACAAGTAAGTAACTGGAAAACTCTGGTCCTTCTTGTCCTTGTTCATGATTTACTTTGTGATTTGATTGATTGCTTAACCTCCCTGGACTGCAGTTTTTATTGTTTGGTATTGGCAGTTGTCACTGTATTTTATTTGCATATTAAGGACAATTATGACTGCCCTCTATGGCTCAGAAAAATAATGTGAAAATCTGATAAGATGACAATTATGGGAGCATATGACCTGTTGTAAAGTCCTCAGGAGAAAATTTGTTTTTAAATTTTTATTTTAGTCATATCAGAGAGCACCAGGGCATATACTATGTCTCCAAATCAGGTAGCATTTTCCAGGACACAATAGAGAAGAGGAGAAGAAGGTGGATTGTGGTTCTACAAAATAAGTAAGCACAGGGCTTCCCTCCAAATGATGCTCACAGCCTGCTCTAGGCTCTGTAGCTCCTCCTCCATATGCTTTTCTGGAAATAGTAATGACAGGAAAATGGCTATCAAAAGCACTTCAACGACAAATTGACTTCTACTGAAAATGTAGTGTTTTATTACTTTTTTTTTTTCCCAGAGCAAAAGTTTGTCTATTAAAACATGTCCTTTATAAAAGTTCATCAATGGAGATCATTACAGTTTCATGAATGGAACTTTTAATTAGACCACAGAGATTATTCTAAATGTTTCTTTTGATTATGTGTCAAGTACTGTGACTTGTTACCTTGTAGAAATAGCAGAATTGACATTTACTTCCTTATCTTCTTTAAAGCATTCAGATAAGGATAATTTCATTAGTTCCTGTCTAAACAATGTTTCAGAACTAGGTCTTAGAACTAAGGAAATGGTGTATAATAAACTCCACCATTCGGTTTATTCATGTAAACAAATTAAATTAATCCCAATATTTAGAAAACACTCTAAAAGTCAATAATTATGTACATCAAAGCAATTCTTTTTCATTTTTAAAAAGACTATGACATTACCAAAAAATCTAAATGATACTCATAAGAAAAGCAACTTCTTGTCAATCTCTAGTAAGTTTGCCAGGGGAAATGTCAATTACATGCTGTTTTTATCTTTAGGTGTTTGCTTCATTATCTGCATAATCAATTATTTATTCTGTAGCTCGAACTAATCAGCCTTTTTATAAAAATTATCTCAAAGTTTAATGTTTTTTCTAATATGAAGTTTCTATATCAAACAAATCAAACTCATATATGAGGATAAAAATACTGCATTAAATGATGGTCAATTAAAAGTCTGTGAAATCCAGCTATCATATTGCTGGGACACATTAAAGCAAGTAGTATCATTGAATTTTAATGATGTATAAAGTGAAATGTAGAAAAACTTTTACATCTATTTTTCTGGATTTTGACTTATGAGTTAATTGTTAACTATTAAATCTGAAGACATTCTGGGTTGAAGTTCTTAAACTAAAGTATTTGAGTCAAAAATACTTGGACACTAAACTTGTACTTTAAATTAAATGCCATGAAATATATACACATTTGAAAACACATGAGAAATAATTATTTTAAAATACTTAAAAGAAATATATAGCACATAGAAATCTTTTCACATCAGAAACCACAGGTACATATTAAATAGAGAAACTTAAAACTTCTGTAATTAAGGGAGAGCATATGTGATTATATAAATCTTAAAATCTCTTTTTTCTATTTTTTTATTTATTACAAAAATTAGTAGAAATGAAATCATATGATCAGCATATAATTTTCTACTTTTGTCCTCATTAAACACAATATATGGATACCTTCCCTTATACTCAGAAGGCCACAAAATTAAATTTGTTTCTTGGATTCTGTTTTTATATGATAGTGATCTCTGTCTAAATGTTATCTGCATAAACCTTGTCTGTCTGTGTGCATTTATTTGTTTGGCTTTTCTTCCTTCTTGCGATTTTAATTTTTAGAAGTTGTGTGTAAATTGTCTATAAGACTGAATTCTTTAGCTCATTCATTCAGTTTTCTTCCAGAGACGTAGCACTTAAATGCTATCATGAAATTGGTGTTGCATTGCATCCACACCAGGTCTCATGGACCCTAAATGACAATATAAAGTTAATTTTCATCACTCTACTCCATATAGGTAGGGGGCTATTAGAAATATAAAGACAGAACTCAAAGATAAAGAATGGTCCTTCTAGGTACCTTTAGTGTTAATCTTTCAAGACTGTAAAACAGTTTCAAAGAACCAAAGATCTGTATTAAATATGCATGGCTTTTATTCTCTAATTCAATAATACTTGCTGTAAATATTTATCAACCACCTAATGTTTTATTTTCACTTGGAAAGTTGATTTAAAAAACAAGGAAGGGAGGGGAGAAGTGAAGGAAGGAAAAGAGGGGAGGGCAGGGGAGGGAAAGAGAGAGGAGAAATTGTGAGAAATAAAGAGACAGAGGAATGTGTTGGTGCCAGAGTTGTGATTTGCAATAGAAGGCACTGGTATTTCTTGTTGCTGCCAAGAAAGACAGCTGGCCTTATTTCTTTAGGGATGTAAACGCAAGTTCTTTCTGAGGCATATAATCTCTACAACTCTCCACTTTGTCATCCCTGTGGATTTGGTCACTCTCTGTCTTGGCAGAGTTACTAATGCCAAATCTAAGCATGTGCTTAATTTGTCTCTGCAAACCCTTTGCTCCAGCATAGATACGTGCCAGAACAAATTGGCAGTATCCTTCACATAGGCAATTTTTTTTAATGCATATCTCAAATATTTATTGAAACCCTTCTATGAGTTTATAATTGCTCCAAGGGCTGGGGACACAGCATAAGTCAAATCTTGCTTCTCATGGAGCCTGAATTCTAGTTGACACATATATCTCTGTATAGTTTTTGTCAGTATTGTTTTTGTGTAATGCAAAGTTTATCAATGTCAGGGACTCTGCCTGAATAATCAGATTTACCTCAGACGCAGGTCTAATCTGGAATTTAAAAGTCAATCAACATGTTATCCAGAGCTTTCCATGCCAGCATTGGTGCCAATCTTTTTACAAGTTGAGTTATTTAAAATTCAGAACCAGTATTTATACCATCCTCATTTTACAGATGAGGGAAGTGATTCAGAGACAGGTTAAGAACATTTCTCAAGATTAAATAAGATTCAGAGGCAGTTGACTAAATCTGTCCTTTGGAAACACGCTCCAGAGGTGATCACCACTCCCAATCCATAGCTCATTTTCACAGTTTCGTTGTCTTTCTTTCCCTACACTTACTTCTTTTCTCTGTGGTCACCACTAAGTATCTCCTCATTACTCTGTGTTCTTTCTAATACTTTATCTAATTATCGAATGTAAGCAAACAGACTGCATTATTAGAAAGGAAGCACATGGACCCATTCAAGCGCATTTAGGTTATGTGTGCAGGACTTCTTGTGTCTGCTTACTTCTTGGTAAAAATGAGTCTATTTAGGATAGAAACTTTTAGACAAGTTCTGGGAAGAGATGGGGGGCATCTTTGTGTAAATACAAATGGTGGCTATTTCTGTATGGATTAAATGGTCTTTATCAGCTTCTTTTAGAGTCAAAGGTCCTTGATCTTATCAACTAAAAAGCATCAGGAGATTTTTGCCAGGTCATGTGAACAAAACATGCCGGTTCCATCTCTTTATATGAAGAGTATGTATTATTCCTACAGGCAGACATGGTAAGTCTAACTGTATGCTCTCAGATCACCATTTAAAAAGTTTCCATTTAACAAAAAATTTGTTAGTGTAATCGTGGAGGAAAATGGAAATCTAACCCAAGTGATTATTGAAGCTACCTAAACCAAATAATATAATCTTAAGTTTGAGCCCAGAATGATTGTAAAGGACTATAAAAAATAGCTAATATTCTCAGTCAGAAACTATTCTAAGACACTCTTACAGTTGATTTCAATATCAAATAGAACAACAATTAAATACAAAAATAAATTAATAAGTGAAATGCTCAAATTAAATTTTTTTCTACTTAGAGCTTTATATTTGCCCTGACTCAGTTGTTTAACCAAGTTGGTTAAACTTTACCAGAAATACTTTTGTTTTATATTTCCTTTTCAGCTTTCTATCCATCATATTTTACACTGATTTTGTTTCTGTCTGCCCTGCCGGAGTCCACATAGACCACATGAAAGAGTGACATATTATTGATGGGAAAACAGTGTTTTGTTAAGATGTTTTATACATGGCATGATCATAAGAATTGCATAATAATTAACTAATACAGACCAGAGGGTCCATGTTTGTTTTCTGTGAACCTAGGTAACCCAGATATGGTTGTTAGTAACCTGCATTGGTAGGAGACAAATGTGCTTGATCAAAGATACAGAGGGTGAGATAAAGACACAGAGAAAGATGGGGAGAAAGGGGAAATAGGAGAGAGAGATGATATTACCAAGGAGATGCAATATAGAAAGAATGAAACACGGGACACTCCCAGTTATCTTTTTAATTAGTAGGCCCAATAAAAATAATTATAAAGCATAAACTGAGATTATTTTGAGTGTAAAAGCTAAACAAGATTAGTGGGCTATTAATTCAAATAACATTATATTGGTGGTTGTCACTTATTTAAAAATAAATAACCTCTTAGGTGAAGAGGGTAATTAGAAGAATCCGTAAAAACAAATACCAGGTCATTATTTCACAATGCAAATATCACATTGAAAATGTTCATATTTTATTGTATCAAAATTAAGTATATTTAGCATGAGTTGTAAATCAATACAAAGACAAAATAATAATGTTAAGTTAATTAAGAATAATGCTACTCATGATAAACTCCCTCCTCCATTTCTGCCAACTTTGATTTATTTCACTGAGAAAAAGATGTGGTCACAAGAGAAGCACTGCAGGCTCCCCTGCCTCACTGATCCTCTTCAGAAGTGTGTGCCTGCTGACTGGACCTTGCCAACCCTTTCTCTTAGACCCTTCTCATGTTCCTGTCTAGACACAGTCTCTCCACTCCAATGCTGGATCACATTCCATCTCCCCCGTTCAGGGACACCGGCCATAATAGCAATAACTGTCTCTCTTGCACCATCATTTTTTTTCCCCCATGGATTTATTTCTAGCAATATACAAGCATGTTGCAATGAATCTCCTTTTTAAAAGATAAAAATCTCTTAGAGTCTATAATACCTAGTGACCTGTTACAGAAACAAAGAACTGAATATCACATGTTCTCGCTCATCAGCGGACCTTGAACAACTATGGTAATACAATAAAAAAGGGACTGGCAGTAGTGGGAAACTACCAGGGAAGGGGAGGAAGGAGGGAACCCTCATCCACAAGGGTACCTGCATAATGAACATCTGAATACCTAACCCTGAATTGTACCCCATATCTTCCAAATGAAAAAATTAAAAACAAATAAATAAAAATAAAAATCTCTGCCTTGACCACAAATCTATCTTCAGCTCTCACCTTCGCTTCCCTTTAGAGCCGGTCACCTTCCAAGGACTTCCCTCTCATTCTCTCCTGAGGCCACTCTACCATAGCTCTTGAATAACCAACTGAAAGTGCTCATGATTACAGCCGGTGCTCAAATAATGTTGTTTCCTTCAGTGTCGTTTTGTTACAATACTGATAAGAACAAATAAATTAATTCCTGAAATGGCCCTTGTTTGCACCTTCTCTCCATGAATGGTAACATTGATTTCAGTATATGTCATTTCACTTAAAGTCGAAGTGTCCAAGAACCTATCTATAATGCTAAGTGATGACATATTCTGTAACTTTCATGATGCTAAATCTAGTATTCAATGTTCAGTCAAAAGTGGACTGCTCCCTGTTCCTTGAGATACGTTTTGCATACAGCTTGCATAGTACCCCATTGCTCTGGTCTTTTGTCTACATCATTAGCTGCTTATGACTAGTTTTTACTGGGTTTTGTTCATATCTCCAAACTACAGCTTGCAGGAATACAGGACTCACAACTCAGAGCTCCACTTTTTCCTACCAACCCACTCCCTCAGTGAAATAACGCAGTCTCAGAGGGTTAACATATCCTCTGTACACAGGGATTTCCACAAGTCTGTCCCCAGGCCAGATTTCTCTTTTGTACATTCGCCTACTCAACGTCTTCCCAAGAATGTCTATCAGGCATCCACATTTAACATATTCAAGTCTCGACTCTCAATCTCTCCTCTGTCTTTTTCAACTCAACAAATGACAGCTTCATTTTTCCAGTTGCTCGGAAAACTAATCTTGGGGTCACACTAGATTATTTTCTTTATTTCAAACCCTAGAACCAGTTAGTTCCAGCCATCATTGAGTATTCCTGGGATTTCTGGAAAAAATCGTAACTGCTCTCTTTTTTTATCCTCTGGCCCACCCCATTTTATTTTCTAAGTGACAGTTATCATGATCATATAAGATAATAGACAGACTAGTCTATTATTTTGTTCAAAACCATTTAACACTTTCCATCTCATTCAGAATAAAGCCCTAAATCCTTACAATGACATAGAGCTCCTTCAAGTTCCCACATTCTGCAAATTTTCCTGACCACCTCTCTGAGCATCTTCCATCTTCTCACAGTGCCTCAGCCAGCAGGAATTTCTTTTTTTCTAAAATGATCAAGTCATATCAAATATGGATCTTTGGACTTTGTTTCTTTTTCCCAGAATGCCCTACTTCCAATAACTATATTTCCTTCTTTACCCTTTTCTCTTTTTTTGCCATTCACATTTTATAATGTCAAATGATCTTTCCTTTATTGTTTTATTATAAATAGCCACAATCTTTTCCTTCTCTCTTTCTCCACTTTATTTTCTACATGATACTCACAACATTTAAAACTATTTTTATAATATTCTTGTTTACTATTCCCTAAACTTTTAAAATACACTGAAATATATTAACTAAAGTATATATTTACATTGTGATTGCCAAATAGGTAATATAGTCATATAGTCAAAGTCAAGATAGTCTAAGAAAGGTAAAAAATAAAATCCCTCTAAAAATGATGTATTCCTAGTGCCCTTCCCTTCTCCAAAGAAATCTAATAAACATTTAAAAATACATGGATGTGCAATTTCTTCAACCATGCTATTATTCATACTGTTATTTATATTGCGACTTTTAAACACCTACAAGGGAGGGACTCACAAAAAAAAATTTTATATATCTTTTTGGAGGACAGTCTCCTTGCTGTACTCTCAGAATGTGTTCCTCTGGATCAAATGCTCAACCAAAGTTTTTATCTGGAAGTTTTGAGAAGGTTGCATCATGGTTTGTCAAAGAAATGTCCTGAGCTGTGAAATAGGTGAGTGGTTCTGCCACTATGACAGTGCCTCTGCTCAGTGTTCAGCAGTTTTTGACCAAAAAAGACTTGTCCCCTGTGCCCCACCCCCCTGTTCACCTTATCTTGCCCTGCGTGACTTTTTTGGTTTGTTTGTTTCCCTGGAAGAAAAAAAAAGTATTCAAAAGGAAATGTTTTGTTGATGTGAAAGAAGTGGAACAAAAAACGGCAGAAGGAGTCAAAGGCATCAAAATTGACGAATTCAAAAACTGTCTTGAGCCATGGAAAAAGTGTCTTGATAGGTGTACCGCATCAAACAAAGAGTACTTCGAAGGTGACTGAAGTTTAAACATGTAAGAATAAATACACAATTTTATTATAAACAAATTCCATTTTTGGGGGTCCCCCCACGCATCACTTAATTTACTTAATTTTACTAAAATTGTTTAGCATTGAATAGTTGAATTTTTATATTAAATGCAATTATCATATGATAGCTTTTCTTTAATTTAATACATCAAATTTACTTTATTTTTTTAGTTTCGTTATCCAAAGTGTTCATTGAATATTAAAGAACAATGGTCAGCTTTTATTCCAGATTACATTGGAGCAGCTTCTACTGTGACAGACATATTTTATTACATTAAGGGACAAGCTTGTTTATTGTATTTAATTTATTTCTTTTTCAAATCAAGGATGTTTGTTACTGGTCTTTTGGGAACATTTAAGTGCATTTGATTTTAAGTATAATATAACACACTTTTTAATATTGAAAAATCCATTCATTCTTTGAAGGACAATAATTGCTCCTAACTGTATTGTATTGTTTTGTATCTCTTTTTTGAGTATGTTTGAAACTACATTAATTATGAAAGTTTGTCTAGGCTTTTAAGTCTTGTCTTTTTCAGTGCATATAATATCATTGTATCACTAGTACAATTATTTCATATAATAGTGCTCATATTTTCAAACATTTTAAATAACTGTCACAAAAAAATTAGTATCTGCTCAAATTATATGCCTTTTATTTGCCACTAGAATTATCTTCCAAAAGAGTTTGGTTCTATTTCTCACTTTATAAGACAAAACTTTTCATATTATTTGAATTGCCCTGCTTTTTTAGATACATATTCTGCATGTTAATTTAGGTGTTCTAACCTTTCTAGTGCTAGTTTTGACAAATCACCTTTTCATAAAAGATTGCTGCTCTGAGTTTCCAATTTTTTTTTTTTTTTGCAGGGTGGTAAATAAAATGTTCTAATACACTCTTTTTTAAAAATTTGCTACTTTGTATTTTCTTAATTTAATTAATTTAATTTTTTCTTATTTTTGATTGTATTTTATTTTACTACTTTAAAGCTTTGATAAATATATGTTACTTATATTTTAGCTTTACTTTATGTCATTTTTTGATTTTTCTTTATTATACTGCTAATTTTCTAACTTTTTTATTTGTATGCTTAACGAATTTATTTTAATAAATATTAGTTGCAAGATATTATGGAGATAACTTTTTCTCCAAACATTGTTTTAGTTATAGTTTACAGTATTGGATATGTAAAACTGTTATAATCTCTTACTAGATTTTTTTGCTTTTTCTCTCAAAGTTTGTTATTAATTCTTCTTTAACCTAAGAATTTTGTTAAACCACAAGCATCCACATTTCATAAGAAAGGTCTTTCTTTTCTGATTGTTTTTAAATTTCTATTTTTACTCCTATACTATTTGAAATACTTTTAATATTGAGGGGTTTTTTTTTTTGGCCCGTATATATGGTTGACTTTTGAAGTGTCCAAATGAATTTTTAATAGAGGGACTAAGTTCCTAATTGCATAGTACAAGGTAAAAATTTTATTTTTGATTATTAATGTAACAACTACAAAAATATTTTTGTTGTTTATAGACAATATAAGATAATTTAATATTTTCTAGTAAATAGGCTTCTTTCCCTTTCTCTTTACTTATATAATTTTAATTTATAAATTTGCAGTTTTATTTGTTGCTTAGAAAATTATCATTATATTATTATTGTGTTCTCAAACCTTTTACATAAAATGTTTTTTTAAAACATATTTAATGTGCTTTGGGCCTCAATTTTATCTTTCCATTTTTAAGATGACAGCCTTCAGTTTTCTTACATTTTTCTGTTATGACTGCCCAAATTTTTTCGAAGTTATTTTAATACTTTGTATAATATTCATTTTTAAATTATTTCATTTGAATATCTCATATACAGGATAGAGTTGGATTTTATATTATTAGTCAAGCAGGAATTCTTATTCTTTTAATAGGTAGCTCAAGTGCATTTATATTTATTGATATGATGGTTACCTTTTACTGCATGATATTTCCATGTACATGTTTGTATTAAGTCTCTGAGATAGGTTTTCTGTGCTTTGTACACATCGCTCTTCTGATTTTAAGATAATTTATAATTTTGTTACACTAGCTGCCTTCATTGTTGTATCTTTATAGTATACAATCAGATCTTTATTTTCGAGATAGCATTCTTTTTCTCTTCTTGCCCTCTTTTTATTTTACCACAACTTAGCAGATAGTATTATTATTATTTTATTTCACTTCTCAGTTTTGCTTTTCCTCTCTCTCCGTCTAATCCTACCAAGAATCACAGATATTATTAAAATCGAGGTACAACTATTTGCTATTTTGGGGTAAACCCTCAGGTGTAGGAAAGTTGTTATTTCTGGGGTTTTGGAAAATCCATTGCTTGAAATGATCTGTTCTTTTTTCCTGACACATGTCAGCCTTTTGCTTTAGTTGATTTGCAACTTTTTGTAATTCATAGAGATTTTGTCTACTCTAATATGCATTTTAATCTCAAACTATGGCTAATTACTTTGACTGAAAACAATAGCTTGCAAATTATTTTCCCACTGTAACTTTTGTTTTTGTATGATATCTAGAAAGACAAAAGGCAAATTCCTTTCTCATACCACTGCTTTATGAAAAACAATTTTTAATTTTATTGTCTGCCACTAAAATATAGGATCAATAGACATTGTGCTTTATTTATTTTGTTTACTAATGAATATCCAACTTTCAGAATTGCACTTGACATGTAGAAAGCACTCAGTAGCTGGGCTCGGTAGCTCAACCTGTAATCCCGCACTTTGGGAGGCTGAGTTGATCGGATTGCCTGAGCCCGCAGGTTTGAGACCCGCCTGGGCAACTTGGCGAGACCTCATCTCTACAATAAAATTTTTAAAAAATCAGCCAGGCATGTTAGTGGGTGCCTGTAATTTCGGCTACTCGGAAGGCTGAGGTGGAACGATCGCCGAAGCCCAGCAAGTTGAGGCTGCAGTGGCCGGGAGTGGCCACTGCACTCCAGTCTGGGCTACAGAGTAAGACTCCAACTCAAAAAAAAAAAAAAAAGCACTCAGTAACCATTTGTTGAATAACTAAATTAATAAACATGAATATTCTTGCCCTGAATTATGCTTTATTTATCTATAGACCTCACTACTAAGAAAATTTATGTAAGAAAATACTCAATTTAACTTAAATTGATTATATATATTATAATTATGTTTGTAATTAGCATTTGTAATAAAAATGTTAAATTGAATTGAAATTTCAATCTATCAAGTAGTTTAGATGCAACTGGTTGGGTTTTTTTAAAGATGTTTAAAAATGAAAATATATGTTCTATAAGCATTCATGTGCAAGTCCTTGTATGGGCATATATTTTCATTTATTTGGGGTAATTATCAAATAGTAGAATGATTTTATTATATGCTATGCATATATTTAATTTTTTGAATTTTTTTTGCTATTTGTAAAAGAATAATTATAAACATATGTAGTTTGCATTGTCTTCTAGTGCTGATGTTACAAATTATCACAAACTTCATAGCTTAAGCATTCCCCAACTTTTCTGACTTCTAGAAAACTTTCTCACTCCTTGGCTCGAAATCACATCTTGGCCTCTTCCTTTATCATATTTTCTCTGACTCTGACATCCCTTCTTCTCTCTTCAACACACATACTTCAGAATTATCTCCTATAAAAGTCCCTACATTAATCACATCTGGAAAATACATTCCTATGCTTTGGCACATATTTACAGATTATGGGGATTAGGTGACATCATTTTTGGGGGGGCAAGTCATTATTTATCTTACCAAATCATTATCTCTGGTTCCTAAAGCTTCTCATCTGTCTTACATGCAAAATATATTTAACTCTTCCCAACATCCACCAAAGTCTTGATCCATTCCAGTATCAACTCAAAGTTGAAAACTTTATCTAATCTCGGCTCAAAGGTCCCAAGTCTTACTTCTTAAATGATCTAAATCAGGTATTAATGAGGCTTTAAATATAATTCATCCTCAAGTACAGTTTCTCTCTATCAAACTATAAAATTCAAGGAACAAGACATCTATACTTCAACTACATCATGGGACAGATAAAGGATAATAGTTATGATCATTCTAATTAAAAGAGAGAGAAAATTAAAGAAACAAATGCGTCACTAGTCTTAAGAAATTTTGAAAAGTAAACAGTTTGTTATTAAGTTCAGGGAATAATTGTCTGTGATTTGTGGTCCCACCCTCTAGGCTCACAGCTCTAACTTTGAAGTCATTTTCTTTTCCTTTTCTGCTTTTCTTTCTGTGAAGCTTAGCATGTGTTTGTGGTTGAGTCATTTTCAGTTAGTTTCACATTTGTGAAATTTTGGAATTCTGAGAGCCTTCTTTCATTTTGTCCTCTCTCTGCTCCTTTTAGTCCAAGCTAACTGTACAAAATGCTCAACTATTTTATAACAGTTTTTAACTTAATGTCTACTTTGTCTGATATTTGTATAGTTACCACAGGTTTCTTTTGGTTGTTATTTTCATGGAATATATTTTTTCCATCCTTTCACTTTCAGTCTATTTATGTCTTTGCACCTAAATTGAGTCTTTGTAGACAACATCTAACTGGATCTTACTCTTTTCTTTTAACCCATTTTGTCAATCTCTTTTTTTCTTAGAGTTTTTAATCCATTTACATTTCAAATAATTAGTAATTTAAAAAGAGCTTATTTCTTGGGAGGGAGAGAATTCAAGATGGTCACTGAGTAGTAGGAAGAGGCACTGCTTTTACAGGGCAGACTAAAGAGGAAGACCCCAGCAGTCAGTGATCTCCTGAGGCTTTAGCAGACTGAGATGGAGGGTGGATCCCACATGCTGCAGAAGACACTTGGGACACACTGGGAACAAGAAGGAGGAAGAGCAGGAATCTGGCTTTGGACCTGGGAGGGCCCATCCATGCCAGACTCCATGATCCCATCAGAACTGCAGTCCTGCCTTATATGTGTGGGGGGGTGAGTACTACTCACAGGGTCTGCAACAATTTCCCTTTTCCTAGGTGCACAGGACTCTAGTCACATGCAGGAGGTAGCCTAGATAGACAAAGCAGCATGCTGCCAGAGCCCACTTGGAGCTAAGAACCGATCCAAGCTCTGAATACCTATGGCTAATCAATCTCTGAGAGCTAATACCCCATCCCAGTGCTTGGTGGCCAGCCCCTAGACTGGAAAAGATCACCTACCAGTTTCACTCGCCCAAAGAGCAGGTCTAACCACAGTGTGTGCTGGTGTGAAGCAAGCCATGAAAGATTTAACAGACTGATTGGCCATTGGTGGGGGAGGGGGAGTTGCAAGGAACACCTGGCAAGCCCTATCGCCCCATAGGAGTGCTTCTGGGTAATGGACAACATTGCCATTCCAGCAATGCTGTCACAACAGCCAAGGGATCCTTTCTCCCTTCATATCCCGAAAGAGAGCTCACATCTGGGGATCGGTATGCAGACTGGCCCACCCTGGCCACAGGAAAAACTTTTGCAGCAGAAAGTTACTTTGAGTTCTGAGCACTGCCTAGGAGGGGAGGTGGAGCTAAAGGCAGCTAGAGGTAAAGGTTTCTGCAGTTCTGGCATTTCCTCTCTTGTGGGAACTCTTTTATATAGCAGAAAAGACCCTACAGCAGCTAGACAGAAGAGTGGCAGTACCCACAGTGGTCAAACTCTCATGGGCAACCATCCCTAGGGGAAGGAGGAGCTCCACACAAAAGGGGAACACCTGGTGGAATAAAAATTTAAAAAAAAAATGCATCCTACAAAAGGTGTCCCCAACATTAGCATCATATCTGACTAAAAAAACAACAAAACAAAAATAATAATAGTAAAAGAAGAAGTGATTCTCACAGATGAGGAAAAACCAGTGGAAAAACTTTGACAATTTCTAAAGGTTGTCAACAACAAAAGAACCTCACAGACTCCAAGAAATAAAACCCATCCAGAAAGACCTGTCCCTGATAGCAGGCAAAGAAATTAGATTATGGTGGTTCTTCATAGCTGGAAAAAAGCAGTCCAGGAAAACCATGAAAAGATGGAGGCAAAGAACACCCAGGTAACAAAAACAGTGCAAGGAATAAAAGTTGAGTTGGTCTAAATAAGAAAGGTCCAATTTGAAATTCTGGAAATGAAGAATTTCTTCCTGAAATTTCAAAGCACAATGACAGGCTAACCAGCAGGATTGCTCAGGCAGAGTAAAGAAACTCAAGGTTGAGGATTAAAATATTGAACTAACACAGTGTGACAGAAACAGGAATAAAAGGCTCAAGAAGAATGAGCAAAGCCTCTGAGAGGTTTGGGATTATGAAAAGAGACCAAATCTATAATTGATTACCATCCCTGAGAGAGAAGAGGAAGCTGAAACACCATAGAACAAACCATCCAAGAAATCATCTGAAATAAATTCTCCTATCTCACAAGAGAGTCAACCCACCAAATACGAGATCCAGAAAACCTCTTCCAGGTATTACATAGAAGACCATCCCCAAGACACATAGTAATCTATCTCCACAGGTAAGCATAAAAAAAGAGAATTCCAGAGGCAGCTAGAGAGAAGAGATGGATCACTTACTGGGTAATATCCTTCAGAATTGCAGCAGACTTCTCAGCAGAAGTCCTATATACAAAAGGGACTGGGACCCAATCTTTAGCATTCTCAAAGAAAAGCATCTTCAGCCAAGAGTTTCCTACCCAAAAAAGCTAAAATTAAATAATGAAGAAAAATTAAAATCCTTCCTAGACATTCAATTCCCAAGAGAATATGCCACCTCAAGACCAGCATTTTAAAAGATGCTTAAGATAGTTATAACCACAGAAATGAAAGAATGGTCCCACCCATCACAAAAGCACAAACAAGCACACAGTTAACAGAATATACAGATCAACAACAACACCCCCCCAAAAAATTTAAAACGCAAAACAATCTCTTAAGAGCATTATGACAAGGATAAACCCTCACATATTAATAACTAACTAGAATATGAATAAAGTGAACACAACATTCAAAAGATATAGAGAGTCGGGTTTGGTGGCTCAGCCTGGAATCCTGCGCCATGGGAGGCTGAGGTGAGTGGATTGCCTGAGCCCGCGGGTTTGAGACCCACCTGGGCAATTTGGTGAGACCTCATCTCCACAATAAATCAAAAAATTAGCCAGGTGTGGTAGCGTGTGCCTGTAGTTACAGCTACTTGGAAGGCTGAGGCGGAAGGATTGCCGGAGCCCAGAGGCTTGAGGCTGCAGTGGCTGGGAGCAGCCACTGCACTCCAGTCTGGATGACAGAGTGAGACTCCAACTCAAAAAAAAAAAAAAAAAGCCATAGAATAGCAAACTGGATAAAGAAATATTATCCAACATTCTTCGACCTCCAAGAAATCCATCACTCTGAAAAGGGCACCAACAGGCTCAAAGTAAGAGATTGGAAAAGGATCTTCCAGGCAAAAGGAGGGAAAAAAAGCAGGGGTAGCCATTCTTATATCAGACAAAACTGACTTCAAACCAATAAAAGAAAACCGACACAAAGGAACACTACATAAAGATAAAAGGTTCAATCCACCATAAAGAAATATACAACATAAACATGTATGCATCCAACACAGGAGCAACCAGATGTATAAAACGATTGTTACTTAAACTAAGAGAGGACATAGATGCCCATAAAATGATAATCTGAAACCTTAGTATCCCACTGACAGTTCTAAAAAGAACTTCAGGACAAAAAGCTAACAAGAAAATCTAGACCCTTAACTCAATACTCAACTAACTAGACCTAATAGACATCTACAAAACACTTCACAACCATAGAATATAAATTCATCTCATAGCACATGGAACATAGCCCAATATTGACTACAATGTAGGGCATAAATCAAGTGTGAAGTAATTTCAAATGGTTGAAATTATACCAAGTGTCTTCTCAGAACACAGTACAATACAAGTAAATATATCACCAATAGGCATTCCCCCCAAAAAATAAAAATTAAAGTGCACGCTTCTGAATGATGTTTGAGTTAACACAGAAATCAAAACAGAAAATAAAAAGATTCCTGAAAACAAAACAAAAAACATTGGATAAACTCCATCATCTTTTCTTGATAAAAACCCTTTAACACCTAGATTAGAAAGGCAATTACAATTAATCCTAAATTTAGTAGAAAAATTCAAATTATTAGAGTCACAATTGAATGAAATAGAAGTAAACAAAACAAAACAAAATTGAAAGGATCAACAAGAAAGAAAGCTGGTTCTTTGAAAGGATAAATAAGATTGGCAAACCCCTGGTCATATTGGTCAAATCAACACAGTTAGAAATTAAAAAGGTGACATCACAGCTGACCCTGAAATAACTGAAAAGATTATCGCAGATTACTATGAACATCTATATGCAAATAAACAAGGAAATTTAGAGGAAATGGAGAAATTTCTGGCATCACATAACCTCTCAAGGTTGAAACAGAGAGAGATTGAAATCCTAAACAGACCAATCGATCCAAGAACTTGACTCAGTTATAAGAAATTTCCCCACCCCTCAAAAAATAAAAATAAAAAAGCCCTGGGCCAAATGGTTTGTTACTTAGCTGAATTCTAAGACATAGAAGGAAGAGCTGATATCAATTCTATTAAAAGTATTCCAGGAGATTAAAAGGAAGGAATTCTTCCTCACCCATTCTGTAAAGCTAATGTCATACTGATACCCCAAATTGGCAAAGGCCCAAAAAGGAAACAAGATTGAAGACCAACTTCCCTGATAAACATAGACACAAAAATTCTCAACAAGATTCTAGCAAATCATATCTAACAACACATTTCAAGGATCACTCATCATGACCAGGTGGCCTTTGTTCCTGGAATACAGGACTGGTTCAACATATGTAAGCCTATCAACATAATTGTTCACATAAGCAGATTAAAACCAAGAACCACATGATTATCTCATCAAACACAGAAAAAGCATTTGATAAAATTAAGCATCCCTTCTTGATAAAAACACTCAAGTACCTAGATATTGAGGAACATTTCTGAAAACAATAAAAATCATGTGTAACAATGCAGCAGCCAATGTTATGCTCAATGAAAAGGAGCTGGAAGCATTCCCTCTAAGAACTGGAATAAGACAAGCATGCTCAATCCCACCCCTCCTGTTCAACATAATACCAGAAGTCCTAGCTTGAGCAATTAGGCAGGAGAAAAAAATCAGGGATAACATAATAGGAAAAGAGGAAGTTATATGATATCTCTTTGCATATGATATTGTTCTATACTTAGAAAATCTTAGAGTCTCAAAAACCTCCTTGCACTTACAAACAACTTTGGTAAAGTCTCAGGGTGCAAAATCAATGAGCAAAAGACCAACATCAAGCAGACTCAGAACCAAATAATTCCATTTATAATAGCCACAAAAAATAAATAAAGTACTTTGGCATTAAATACAATAATATATTGTAGTTGCAATAATAACTACAAAACACTACTCAAAGAAATCAAGGATGATACAAATAAATGGAAAAATATCCCGTATTCATGGATTGGAAGAAGAATCAATATTGTCAATATGTCCATCCTACCCAAAGTACTCTACATGTTCAGTGCAATCCCTATTAAATTGCTGACAATCATTTTTCACAGCTAGAAAAGACAATGCAGAAATCCATATGAAAGCAAAAAACAGAATGGATAGTTAAAGCAATCCTCAGCAAAAGGAACAAATTGGAGGCATCACAAGTCTAGACTTTAAACTGTTTACAGGGCTACAGTAATCAAAACAGCATGGCATAGGGTGGGATTAGACACACAGACAAATGGGACAGGACAGAGAATCTGGAAATAAACCATGGTCCTTCAACCAACTTATCTTTGACAAAGTCACCAAAATCAAACTTAAGGAGAGGAAACCATAGTTAGTAAATGGTGCTGGGAAAACTGACTAGACAGTTTTGTCTTCTGCGTGACTGCCATATACAAAAAGTAACTCAAAATGGGTCAAGAACTTAAAGTCAAAACCTCAAACTATAAGAATCTTAGAATAAAACTTAGGGGACACCCTCCCAAACATAGAGTAGGCAAGGAATTCATGACCAAGTCCTCAAAAGCAAATGCAACTAAAGCAAAGATTGACAGGCTGTCCCTTATCAAACTGCAAAGTTTTTTGCACAGTAAAAGTAACCATCAAGAGACTAAACAGACAGCCCACAGAATGGGAAAAAATATTTACAAACTAAGACCATTCAGGATCTACAAGAAACTGAAACGAATTGACAGGGGAAAAGAAGAAACATTAAAAAGTGTGCAAAAGACATGAATAGACACTTCTTAAAGGAAGTCATTCAAGAAGCCAACAAATATATGAAAAAAATAAATTTTCAGCCTCATTATTCATCAAAGAAATGAAAATCAAAATTACAATGAGTAAGAATGGCTATCATTTAAAAATTTAAAAAAAGCTGGGCTTGGTGGCTCAGCTTGTAATCCCACGCTTGGGGAGGCTGAGGTGAGTGGATTGCCTGAGCCCGCAGGTTCGAGACCCACCTGGGCAACTTGGCGAGACCTCATCTCTACAATAAATCAAAAATTAGCCGGGTGTGGTAGCACGCGCCTGTAATTCCGGCTACTCGGAAGGCTGAGGCGGAAGGATCACCGGAGCCCAGCAGGTCGAGTCTTCGGTGGCCGGGAGCGGCCACTGCACTACAGTCTGGGCGACAGAGTGAGACTCCAATTCAATAAATAAATAAATAAATAAATAAATAAATAAAAATTTAAAAAAAAAGACAGTTGCTGATACAGCTGCAGAGAAAAGGGGGAGTGCTTTTATACTGTCGGTGGGAATGAAAGCTAGTTAAACTTTTATAAAGAGCAGAGTGGCCATTTCTCAAAGACCTAAAAACTGAGCTTCCATACAATACAGCAATCCCTCTTCTCAGAATATACCCAGAGGAGCATTCATTGTTCTACCAAAAAGATAACTGAACATATATGTCCGTTGCAGCACTATTCACAATAGCAAAAACAGGTAATGAAACCAGTTGTCCATCAAAAGTGGACTGGGTAAAGAAATGGTGGTACATATACGTGATGAAATAGTATGTGGCCATATGGAAGGACAAAGTCATGGCCTTCACAGCAACATGAGTACAACTGGAAATTATTGCACTCAGTGAACTATCACAGAAACAAAGAACTGAATACCACACTCAAATGTGGGCCCCGATGACTGGTCACAGTAGCTCAAGGATAGGGTCAGCTGACACTGGGCACTGCTAAGGCAGAGAAGGAGAGGAGAGGGAGGGAGGCATGTGAACATACACTGGGTGTCAGGTCCACTAGCAGGGGGAGAGGGAGCCTGCTAGGAACCCTAACTTCACCTGTACGCAACTCACTGATGTAGTAAATCCTCATTTGCTAATTTCTCCCTCATGAACTCAATTTTTAAATAAAATAAAAAATATAAAGAGAGCTCTTTCTGTAATTTTGCCATGGGTTTTCCATATAGCATTTTTGTCCCTCATTTTCACCATAACGGCTCCAATTTTGTGGTGAGTTAATTTTTTGTAATGACACATTTTTATTCCCTTCTCAATTCCTTTTTGTGTATGTTACATAACTATTTTGTGTATGTTAAAAAGGAAGCTACATATACTATTCTAACTATTTCAATCTAGTTTGAATTGATAATAACTTAACTTTAAGCATGTACAAAACTTTTCTCCTATGCAGCTCTGTTTCCTCCTTGTGTTATTGATGTCACAAAAAATATTTATAATTTGTGTGGCAAATAACAGATTTATAATTTTGTATCATTTTTTAAAAAAAAGCTCTATAGAAAAAAGTTAAAAACAAAAATTACAATAGCACTGACTTTTATGCTTGTCCGTATGTTTCCCTTTACTGGAGATCTTTATATTCTTACACCTTCAAGTTACTATCTAGCATAATTTTATTTATTTATTTATTTGTTGTTTGTTTGTTTTCTGTTGTTGTTGTTGGAGTCTCACTCTGTTGCCCAGGCTGGAGTGCAGTGGCACACTCATGGCCATCCCAGCGTTCACCTGCGGGTCTCCAGTGATCCTTCTGTCTCAGCCTTCCAAGTAGCCAGAACTACAGGCATGTGTTACCACGCCCAGCTAAATTTTGATTTACTGTAGAGTGTAGGTCTCGTCAACTTGCCCAGGTTGGTCTCAAACCTATGAACTCAGGCAATCCACTTGACTCGACCTCCCAATGTGGTAGGATTAAGTGTGAGCCACTGAGCCCAGTCACATAAGTTTATTTTAACATGAAGAAATTTCTCTATCATCTCTTGAAGAAAAATATCTAGTACTAATCCCTCCTTCAACTTGTGTTTATCAGAAAATGTCTTAATTTCTCCCTCATTTAAAATAAATTGTTTTACTGGATATATTCTCAGTTGATAGTTTGTTTTTTTCTTTATGTACTTTAAATATATGATTACATGGTCTTCTGGTTTCTAAGGTTTCTGCTGAGAAATTCATGGAATCTTATTAAGAATTCCTTGTGCATGATGAGTCATCCTTTCTTGTTGCTTTCAAAATTTTCTCTTTGTCTTTGACTTTTGATATCACATTTATAAAGTATCTTGATACGAGTCTCTTTAGAGATTTTCTACTTGGAGTTTATTGGGGTTCTTGTACTATATATTTATGTTTTATTTTTTCTCATATTTTGGAAGATTTTAGCTATTTTTTTCCCCAAAATCTTTTTATTCCTTTCTCTTTCACACTTCTCATTTGTGACTCCACTTTTGTGTATGTTAGTCCATTGGGAAAACAAAACAAAGTCAGAAAACAAAATATCAGAAGGAAAAAACCAAACCAGAGAGAGAAGAGAATAGGCATCTCTATCAGTCTTTGCAGATTAGTCTGTGCTAAGGAACTTTTTTTTATGACTTATCTAGGCCTGCTTGGAACCTAGAGACCAGCCCAAGTTGAAAGCTGAAGGTCTTCTCAGGAATCTCTGAACATACTGTTGTCTAGGAATATGAGCAGCTTCTAAGTCCCCTCATATGCATGACTGCTTTCTAATGACCTAATTTGCCGAAGATTCTTGCTTTACTTCTCCTTCAGGCCTTAGTTGATCTGCTGTTTTCCTCCATTCCTTATCTGTTGTTCCAGATGTCTGTAGATTTCATGTCTCCACTATAGCTTTAACTAGTAGTGTCTGCCACTTTTCTCACCAGCATTCTGGGTAATGCAAAGAAGTGTCTATATTAATTCTTCGGATATGCTCCAGACAGATTAGATCAGATTTACATAATACAGTAAGTCTCCTACTTTCAAGCTGAGAACTTTCAAAGTTGCCAACGAGTGTTCTCAGTATTTGAGGAAGCACTATGAGTTTTTGAGGCACAGGACCCAAAGGTTGCAGCACTCATTCAGAATGCAACCCAGTGCTGCTATATCATCTATACAAGTAAAAAGAGTTACTGCTCACACATTATTCCTGAATTGTTTTCTCAAGAGTAGATGGAATTGAATTCAGCAAGGAACCAAAACTGTGCCATCAATGTCAGACATGAGTGAAATGGCAACTTTCCCTCCATATCCCTTTGATGATGATCTCCACCGTCTCCCACTCCCCCTCCCTCCTCCAGTCAGTAACTGGATGCCAGTCCTTGTATGCCAGCTGTTCTACTGTGATGCACTACTGTACTTTTCAAGGTACTGTACTGTAAGATTTAAAATATCTTCTTTTTTGTGTGTTTGTGTTTTATGAATTACTTGTTTGAAAACTATTGTAAACTTATTTCAGTACAGTACTATAAAGACAATTGCATTAGTTGGGTACCTAGGCTACCTTTGTTAGGGTTAGGAACAAATTAGTCTTAAGAGCACACTTTCTAGGTGCCCAACTAACAAGTTGCTCCCTGTTCAGGACTTAGACATCCTCTGTGTCCAAGTAGAATAGACAAGGATGGTTTTAAAAGCTATAAAAACTACATGTCATTTTTAAGACACAAGTATTTACTGAGCATTTGCTTGACTTTTGTAACTTTGACTTTTTCCAGAGATACTACACATCTGGTTTAGACAACTTCTGTTTTTGCTGTTGTTTGCTTTTTTTTTTTTTTTTTTGTATTTCTTTAATGTTTTTATGAGGGAACAAGCACTTGAAGCTTACCACTATGTCATTTTGCTCATTTCACCCAGGAAAACAATATTTTTAGAAAGCTCTATGCCCACAAGAATGGGTAGAAGTTTAAAGAAAATAACTGTAATAAATGTATGAGCAGAAATCAGATAAATAAGTGATAGCTAACTTATTAGGACCAATAAAGCAGAATTCCCAAACAGAGAATGGTAAAGATTTAAGAAACTAAACAAAACTATCTGCACTATAGAACCTCAGGCAATGCAATAAAGAGTTATAAAAATCAGAATTCCATTTTTATGTTGTTATCATTTTGTCTGCTACTACCTGTATTCCTGAAAAGCTTATAAGAAGGCTACTAGAGAGAAATTATGACCTTTAGTGGAGCAAGTCAGATACTACCAGACAGTGACTCAGCAGGGAGGATAGCAGATAAATAAATACTCCCTCAAATCTCTCTCTACAATTGTCCTCTTATCTGTGGCTCGTTAATTTTATTGGCTCAACTAAGCCAGGAGTAAGGGCAAGACATCTAGTTGGTACAGTTTGTAAGATCAGACTTCTACTTCAGAAGTGAGAGAAGAAAAGGCAGAGAATGGATATGGAGTAGAAAGCATCTAATGGGTGTACAATGTGCATGAAGAACAATTAGTCCAAAAATAGCTGTTGGGTGTTTTGAAAAATGCAGCCTCTAAAGTTTTAATTTGCCTACCATTTCATCTGTTTCATTGGTCAAAATAAAACTTTAACTAGTTTATTCCAGGTAGAATGACATAGAAAATTAGTAGCTATAGATATTAATCTAAAGTGTGATGTTCTATGAGAATTTTTGTGCATTAGTAATACAGAAAGTTATTTATTGTAATGTTCTCACAACACACCTTTCATATCCACATTCAGTAAGTTATGTTTCAGCTATTTTTACCTTCTAGATCAGGGGTCCCCAGCCCCCAGGCCATGGAACGTTACCAGTCCGTGGCATATTAGGAACCAGGTCTCACTGTAGGTGAGCAGCAGTTGAGTGATCAAAGCTTCTTCTGCATTTACAGTCACTCCCCATCACTCACATTGCCTCAGCTCTGCCTCCTGTCAGCCCAGCAGCACTATTAGACTCACATAAGAGCTTGGACTCTGTTGTGAAAAGTGTGTGCTAAGGATCGAGGTTCCACTTTCCTTATGTGAATCTAATGCTTGATAACTGCGGTGGAGCTGAGGTGCTAGCGCTGGGGGAGTGGCTGCAAATGCAGATTAACATTAGTAGTGAGGTTTGACTGCACAGAGACCACAATAAATCAGTGGCTTGCAGACTCATATCAAACCTTTAACAGTGAGTGGCAAGTGAGTTGATGTACTTCAATTGTCCAGTTGCATCTGGTGGCAGGCCAGAATCCAACACTTATTTTAGCCCGTGGATGACTCACCCATTCTCTTATTTACCACATCTGTCTATGTCTCCTTTTTAAAATGTGGAGCTGTATAACGATTTCATTATATATTACAATGCAGTAGTAATAGAAATAAAGTACACAATAAATGTTATGCACTTGAATCATCCCCAAACCACCATACCCACTTCCCCACCCTCTCCACACTGGTCCATGGAAAAATTGTCTTCCACCAAACCAGTCCCTGATGCCAAAGAGGCTGGAGAACGCTCTTCTAGATGCAAGTTTCTTCCATCACTAATTATCTCCTCTACGTTTTATCAAGAGCGGCAAATGTCTCCATCATCCCTCAGAAAAATAGAAAAAGAACCTTATGAAAATAGATATTTTAACCTACAAACGATTATAGGTTCTTTCATAGGACATTTTTTATGTCTAAAGTAAATTATCTCAACATGTTTGTATAGTGGGGAGCTTTAGAAGAGACAGACGGCATCTCCCCCAGAGCAAACTCTATGCGTGCTTACTGTCCAACATAGTAAAATCAACACCTTCTTGCAAAGCTAAGGGGAAGATTGCTTTCTTCCCATAATAAAATATTTGAGTTGTTCTCTTTTAAAAGCATCACCATGGATAAAGGAATAGCCTGATGCTGTTCTTGCTCCTCTGTGGCAATGGGGGCTCAGGAAATCAGCGCAAAAACATTGCTGATATTCTGCACGTGATCTTGTTGTAATAATAAAATTCGTTTCCTGTGACACAGAAGTCTCATGTCTTCTGCCCACACCAGCGACATTGTGGTCGCTTAATGTGTTGTCTTGCAAGTAGGGAAAACTTTGAGACCCTTCACAATTCTTGACACCTTTGGGGATAAAGTCGGAGGTCTGCCAGAGATGTGGCCTTCTGGAAAAAGAAGTGTGAGTATACTGTGGACTTATTGTTAATGAAATTTAGAGGAAGTCCATGGAAACCAATAGCAAATATGTTAATGAAACTGTGCTCTTAAACTTCAGTATAAATGATCTTCTACCTTCTTTTATCTGATAAAGAAATAAATGGGAAGTTGCTGCAACTAAACCCAAATAGGTTCAAAGACAGAAATCTTTACTTTGTCCTGGTTGTTGTTCACTATCTTCCTGATGAGAGGACTGGGTAACCAATCTGGCAGCCAGACTGATTTGTCTCACTGTAAAAAATAGTGCTAAGAATTCTGGTTGGACAGAAGGTTCAGATTTCTTTCAGGCAACTGTGTCAGAAAAGCAGATCACGAGTGCAAAAAACAGAGACATTTTTGAATATCACATGGAGAAATCTGGCAAATTGGGTTGGGAGATGAGGTCCAGGGCATTTATATACTTTCTGCAGAGGAATGGTGACCCATGAGCCTTCTTCAAGACTTTTTTCATTCCATCTTGCAAGCCTTAGATCCATTGAGGTAAGTAAGTAAGCGTCTCCAAGTTTGTTGTGGTGGTTATTGTTTTTGTGTTGGGTCTTGACTGCTGGAAGTGAAATTTGGATGTCTCAGGAAGATCTCTCCACACAGACACACTGCCACAGGAAACCAAGTATTCATGCTTTTAGGGTCATGGATACACCCTTCCCATTGTTGGCAAGCCCTAGGTGGCACACTGCATTAGAAAGAACATCAAAACATCAAACTGAGTGCTAGATTGGAGATGGTGTTGGGAAGGAGATTAATTTGGAAGGTGTAAATGGGTGAATGAATGAAGGGACCTGTGTTTAGGTCTTTACTTTCTTGGTTTTAATTTCTAATCTTCCTACAGAAAGAGGGTAAATTTTAGCTCTTTTATTTCCCATTTCTTAACTGATTGCAGTGCTGCTTCCGCCACTTAGTGACTCCCTTTAGAATTGCTTAGTCTCTGTTTTTTAAGTATTTTTGTTTATTTTATTCTTAAATGGATATTCTTGTCTAACTCAAAATACCATGTGAGATCTGACAGATAGATGTGTGATTTAAAGGATAAAATTGTGTCTTTGATTATAAAATTTTTTTATAAATGTCAGGAATTGCTTATAAAATGCTGGCAAGACACTCAACTACATGGTTTTTTTTTTATATACTCTAAACTGTATTTATGTAATCTATATTATTTTTATCATAAGTCAACTTTGCTAAAATGTGAGGGGAATTATTGCAAGAACATATCTAAAAGAGACAGGGATAAAATAAGGACAGCAACTGTGTCAATGCCATGGGAAGATTTTATTTCAGATTTAGCTCAGAGTTCCCTGGACTTGATCATGGGAAGAGAAATAAAAAACAGTTTTCAAATTCCTTACTTATCTGTTCTTCTACTTAAAACCTATTTCAGTGTTTACAAATTTCAAACTTCTTCTCCTCAAAGGCATTTTTTATCTAGGCAGAGAGAGTCAGAGCCACGGGAAATGGCAAGAAATTTGAATTTGTCCTGACATGTTTAGATTCTAACTCTGACCTCACTGGCTACCTAAATGTTGACATGACATGTTCTTTCATAATAAAAGGACCACAAAACAAGTTATAAAAATCATTTAAGTATTATCTTAAATAGCAGGTGGAAAATAGCTAATAATGGAAGACATTAATATTTCTTGATTATGTTATCAGTAAATATGTCAAGCATCAATTGTATCTTATGAGATCAGGACAGTGTTTCCCCTATTCTATAGTATAACAGCTTACATGGTTTTCCTGTGGTCAGAAAATCATGTTGTTGGGACACTTTACATTTGAACTCCAGATCCATCAGCACTCTGAGCACTCCCTTGCACTGCCTCTCACATGGTGTTTGACATACATGTTTGAGAAGTGATGTCTTCAACTCCTTCCTATTTTCCAAGATGCTGTAAGATTTAACTCTAAAGTACGTCAGATCAGAAGAAGGTTGTATTATGCCACTTTTTCACAGAATCATTTGAACAGAACAATGAAATATTGTACTCAAGTCCATAAAGGTGTCTATTTTTAAAAAATTATCTTGAAAGAGTATTATTTTTGATGTTTAATGACCACATACATACAGTCAATAACACTGTCCTATCAGAAGATATTTATATATCCTGATAAGTTAATATTCTCCCATATGCTGAAAAACACTGAATTATACTGATGGATTCCTCTATAAGGGTCTATTAATCCTAAGTAAAATGAATTTGTACATTGAGAAAATTCGTGAACTTTGCATTTAGTCTGTCTTGAATTGATTAATAATACTCTTTGATTTGAAAACCTGGTTCTCTCTTTAAGTGTGTTTGTTTGTGTGAATTTAATGAGCTGAGAAAATGTTCATACCCTAAACATACTTCACTGATGGTGTTATAAATTTTCTGCTAGTGTCTTTCATTATTAATTGGTATATGGGTTACCTTTTATGTCAGCCCAGAATTCACAAGGCTGTTACTAAAACTTAGCATGTTCACATTGGTACATGACTTATGCATTGAAATGTCCAATATCTGTGCACAAAAATCTTAAAGAAGTCATATATAATTTACATACATTTTGTTTTGCCAATTTGGAAAGAGAACAATGATATGACAAAGACATTCCAAAGATTAATGAATCAAGGAGGCTCTAATACAAGGTGACAGAGGAGCAGAGCTATTGGTCCCATGCTGTACTTCAAAACATAAAGCCTAGTATACAGGAAAGCAGGTGGAGATAATTCTGATGAGACCCTCCAGATAATTTAGATGTTGCCCTCTTCACACACTGATGACCAACTCTGACCTCTTTGACAATCCTGGAGAAGAGACGTGGGTTCCTAGAATAACTTTGCAGCAGAGAACAGAAGAACAAGGGCTTGTTTTTACAAGTCAACTTCCATTATTTCAGCATCAGTGGTTCATGCAATCATGTGAAATCTGAATTGGGATTTTTGTCCCCATTCAGAGAATGTCCAGCAATAATTTCCTTAAGACAGAAAGTTTGTTGGGTAACATAAAATATGCCCCGTCTCTCCTTAATTTCCTATATACTGTATATGCATATCCAGATCCTTTGGTAAATGCACTTGAAGGATCAATAATATAGGAAGTACAAAAATAAGATTAAGAAGATGGAAATTTTCAGGTGTGATGTTTTGCATAAAGAAAATGCATTCAGGAAAGGAGTAGCTGCTTTACATACCCTTTTGATTCCTCATGTTCATGTTATTGATGAACCTGTCATCCCTTATGTTTCCTCTGATGTAAAACTGAAACAAAGAAGGCATCATTTCAGCTGGCCACTGAGAGGTCACTTCTATTAACAGTGTAGCTTGCATGTGAATAAGTTATCTGGATTCTGAGATAAGAAGAGGTCAGGCATGATCAGGGTGGTATGGCCCTAGACTCTTATCCTGTATAATCTCAGTTTGGAAAACTTTATGAGGAACTTTACTGAGAAAATAAGAAAAGATTTTGACCTTTAACATTCCTGGTCTAGGAGTATATCTTAAATAAATAATCAGATAAGCACACAGATATGTGTCTGACATTTCAAAATAAAGAATGCTAATTAAATAAAATAAAATAGCAACCAGGCATAAAATACACTCACTGACAGTACGTATGTCCATAATATATTGAAAGGCAAAAAATGGTAGCTTATAAATTACTATGTTCTTGTTTTTCTAATTGTTAGTAATTTATATACACATAAATACTGCTAGAGATTTAAAAGATATTCATCAAGATGTCTTGGAAATGAAATTATGAGTGTTTAAAAAATTTCTTTCCTAAATTACTGTGTACTATTAGGATTATAATAAAAATTATTACTTTCATAGTAAAGACATTAGAGATATTTTTATTTATCAGACACAAAAATGAAATAAAAAGAATAAAAATTTAAGTAAATAGGTATGAAAAGATAGCATTGAGCATAAAAAGCATAATCTTCACAGTCTAAGATATAAAAACCTTTTCTAGGGTTGAATTAATTTCCACAGGAATTTATGCATTTCTATTGTGTTTCTAGTAATATCTAAAGCATTTGTATGAGGATGGATTGATATCGTACACCATAACAAGATTCTAACACGTAAATCTTTTGGAAGCACTGGACATGTTATCTTCTTTACCCACCATATGGGAATCCTGAAAGTCTCTGTGAGATAACCAGACCTCTCCACCATCTCCCAGATGGAGGATTTCCTAACCACCCTTAAGAATCCTTGCCTGAACTTGATGTCACACATGTCATTAGATGTATCTAAGAACTCAGTGGATCATGAGCACAAAAACATGGAGCAAGAACTCTGAAGAAGCTTCCTGAAGGGACACGTTGCTTTTTAGAGTAACAGGAGCATACTTCAAATGTAAAATGCAACAGAAAGTTGTATGAGTTATACACATTGTAATAACCATTGTAGGCCTTTTTCCACAGGCTGGAGAAGAACACTCTTCTTAGGTGAAAAAAATATGTCAGTATTTGGAGTAGTTGTTTGATTATTAAATAAATATTTAAAGGATTACAACTTTCTAATACTCAAGGGCCTACCTGTATCTCCCAAGTAGAATTAGCTAGTTGTAATCAAGGAATCAGTACAAGACTAAGGGAACATGTAACAAGTATGAGGAAAAGACAAGGGTGGAGAAGTGATGGTAAGTAACTGAACTGATTATGAGAGAGCCCGGAGTCCTGCAGGAATGTTAAGGTGGAGATGCTGGCGAGGTGGGCCGTTGTCAGTCAAATATTCCACACCCACCTGAGAGAAGCTGGTCCTCTTGATGGCACATGCAGGGCTAAAACCTGCCTTCATTTACCACACCTGACTCAAATTTGACATTCCTTCCCAACATTAGTCACTTAGAGGAGATGTAAATGTTGGGAAAGAATGTCAAATTCATTCCTGGGTTTTAAGTTATCAGAATGATGAAAACCTATAAATACACACACACACACACACACACACAACTACATACACATACATACAGACACAATGTCTAAATTATAGGAGAGAGCCTTATTTTTAAATTTCAATGCTTAATATATAACGATTTTTTTATTTATCAAGCATTTTAGCATGCTTATCTCAGTAGCCTAATAAAATGTCTTTGGAAAACCTTTACCTGTGGTGCGCATTTATAATTCAACATTATCTTCACATTTCACATGTGCAAGCTAGAACAGGTGCAAGAATTGTAGATTAGAATGTCAAAGGGTCTAGTGATCATATTGTATATGATGCATAGTCTCTGCTAATATCTTAATTACTTATGTAAATAAATCTCTGAAATATGCGGTAGCATAAGTGATCCTCCAGCTTTAGTGTGCATGTGAATCCACAAGGGAGCATGTTCAAATACTGTTTTATTATTTCTTTTACTCTCTGAAATTCAGAGTTAATAAATGTAGAAGAAGACACAGAAACCCGCAATTGTAGCAGTAACCCAGGTAATTCTAAGGCCAGAAATTCAGAAACAAAGTGCGAAATATTGCTCTACAGATTGATATGTGACTTCTTTCTGGAATGTATTTGTAAATAAATTTTTATTAAAATGGCATGCAAAGCAACATTTTCTTTCTTCGTCAATTATTCCTTCTCTTTCTCCTTTTTTGTCTTGTACATATTGCAAAGAAGGCATTGTGTGGTACACTGCAAGGAATACAAGGAGAAGTGGCTGATGATATAGCTATTTAGATAGATGCCATGTAATTCATTAATTAGTTCACACTCTAACGTTTTATAGGTAAAACAAGCTAATGTCATACCAACTTAGAGAAGGAGTAATTTCACTTGATCAGAAAATAATCTCTCCATGTAAGAAGGACTACTTGAAGGGGACCTTTGAAAGGTTAGACCAACTTTTCCCAAAGAAGAAAAGAAGAGGATGAAGAATGCAAAGACTGGAATATTTGGATAGGTTCAGAAATTTAACAATCTATTGTTTCTAAGTTATACTTGATAGTGGGCTTAGATGTGATCTGTGATATGACTCTGAAGAAGTTTCAGTGCAGTATTTAAGAATGCAAACTCCATCATTTAGAAAATGTGGAAATATTAGACATTACATAGAAGGACAGTGACAGGTTTGATGTTATGCTTTGGAAGGAGACTTATTACAGCCATTGGTAGAATAGGTGAGAAAATGGAAAGAAAAGGCCGCAAGTGGAAAGAACTAATGGCAGCAGTAAGTATGGGAATATGAAAGGAAAATAAACACTGGGATTCAACTCTGGAGTAGAGCTGAAAGCACCTTGTAACTGCTTAAGTGAGAAAAACATAAGATTTTTGGAGGCAAAATAAACTCTGGAGTTTCTATTTCAAGGTTTAGAAAGATGTGCCTGCCATCAATCCAGAAGGGACTGTGAAGGGAAGCTGGAGACCCGATGGTAGAAGCCATCATTGTGGCAGCATGCCGTTTATCATGCTATTGTCTCTCCATCATGTGCAATGAAACCCTTCATTATCCCAGGCCCAGGTCAAGGATTGCAACCTCTCTGACTTTTTTTATTCTTGCACTCCTGGATCTCAAGGCTGGATATCAGTGTAGTCAACCAAGCAGAAATGAACTTGTTGATAAACTCCATTAGAGAGGAAATCATGTAATATAGCTTGAGGATTCATAGACCCTCTCAGTCATCATGTGTAACATTTGCCTTTCACTTTCTCAAAACTTGACAAGCTGGAAGGAAGAGGTAGAATTAATGTGCATCTCTTTCAAGTAGTTTCTCTATTTTAGTTAGAAAAACACAAATAACATATGCATATTATATTTTATAAATACTGTTAAATTCTGATTTTTGAAAAGTAGAAAGATGGCTAGGAGGATTTATTTTTAGCTTTCCTATATTGCTGTGAATTTGATGTCAGTATTCAATAAAGCACCTTCTGGTGATTGTGATATGAGAATGGGATGGTTTTCGAACATTTAACAAGAAATGCTGGCAATTTTGTGACAGTTGTGTTTTAGTTTTTCATAGCAAAACAATGGTAACAAAATCTTATGCTTGAGAAATGTAGCTGATTGTCATAGGGAAAACCATCCTGCCACTAATGAAATAATTATGAAAGGACATTGATGGGAAATTTCACCTTCCTTTGACAGGTAGAGCTACATCATTGCAGCCAGTATAATGCAGCTATGGGCTGATAGGCTGATGTAGTTTATCAAATCTTGTGCTCGGATGTATTTGTCATTATATTCCATTTAAATACCATGTATTAAAATTCAGTTGCATGTTCACGTTTAAGAGAATGAGTGCAATATTCCCACCTGCTACAGAGAATATGGGTCTTCGGAGAACAGAAAAGGAAGAGCTGCTCTCGTTTACCATTTCACATTTCCGTGAAGTGAGACTTGATCTCATTTATGCAGGACTCAAAACAAACTTTGTTTCATTACTTTTGTTTGTATCTCATACTTCTTGAAGCGCTCTCTCTGGAGAGGAGAGACCTTTTCTAGTCTCCAAAGTGTGGATGAACACGAGCAGAAACAGTAGGTGGATGAATGTTACACAGTAATCATCACCATGCAATCTCGAGGTCACCACAAAATGTACTTCCATCATATATCTAAAAGTAAATCACGCAAGAAAACATTTTTCAATATTTCATCCTGCATATCCATGTCCCTGTAAGCTTTGTGCACATATTTGTGATAATGGGTTATGAAAACTGATACCATGCCTACACAGACAACAGGAATCTTTCCGTTAAATTTTAAAAATGATTTTGTCGTGCAAGATTTCAATGTTTGAGTAAAAGGATAATTGCACAATGCATGCAAGTATTAATCTTTAAAAAAGTAAAGATATGACTATGTACAAAACACATCTCATCTTACTGCGCGTGTGTTTAATATGTAAAAGGTAAAACAGAGAACAGGTACATGAGGAAAACCATTTGGAACTCTTCAATATGTGAACAAAAATGCTGAGACTCCTTCACAGTCCTTTACTTCTATAAATTAATTATTAATGCACCAGATGATCCCAAGTTAAAGCAGATCAGGAGGGACCAGTAATTGCTATGAGCAGTCATTATAAATGACAGCTCTTGTCCTAGATATCCTAGAATGAAATGAAGACCATACTCAGTCAGCAGCCTTATTTTCTTATTTAAGCAGTGGGACTAATTATTAGGTAGCAAAAAGAGGCTAGATGTAACTGAATTCAAACTCTAGCAAATAATTTTAAAAATGTAATATGAATAAAGATGATTACCATTTAAGACTCTGCAATGAATCATACACTTTACAGACATTATCTCATTTAATGAAATAATTCTCTGGGATAACTACTATTTCCCTCCATTCTACAATATAGAAGCTGAGGCTCACGGAGGGTTATGTAATGTGCTGAAATTCACTCCGTTTTCATGTATCTATGGAAGGATTTAACTAAAAATCTGTCTAACTCACTGATATGATGGCAGGTTACTAGCAAACAGCATGCAAAATAAATATACCTCATTTGTAAGACTTGCCAACTTCAATGTGTAAATCTTTCTTGTATAGTCAATCTCAAACTTCCAAAGTGACATCATTGAGTACAGAATAAGGTCGAATTGTACAAAATCAGCACTCACAAAGTAGTCTGAGCCAATCTCAGCACACTACTGAGCTCTGATTTCAAAATTCATGATTTTTTTCCATTATGCAGGTTTCTGTTTTATTTGCTATATTATTTTTTATTTTAAAGATGCAGGGTACAATTCAGGGTTAGGTATACAAATGGTCATTGTACAGGTAAAGTTTGGGCCTCACTTTGATCCCACTTCACCTGGTTTGAGAGTAGGTACCTGTATTGGAGATGTATCAAAATTCATAATTTCAACCATTAGGTCATGCTACAAATCATAAACAAAACAAGAAGAAAAAAAAGCTAGAAGAAAATGAAGTAATCTTAGACAGTATTCTGACATTTCTCCCTTTCACTAGCCGTTTTGAAGATTTCCTGCTCAGACTTTACTTCCAACCTGGAAGTCCAGTGTATGACATGAAGGGACTTTCCAGTAGAATTGATTATGTGTCATAGCACTATGGGTAGTCATTCTTGAGAGTTAAAATGGAAGAATAACATGTTTACTTGTTAGGCCTCAACATATAGGGGATAGAAAAGTGGGTGAGAAAAAGAAAGTCATTATTTTGAGAAACTCTTCCTGTAAAAGTTATCAATGATTGAGTTAAAAGTATATACCGAAACACCATATGTACACTTAAATATATACTGTTGCTATTTGCCAGTGATACTTCAATGAAGCTGGACAAATGTTTAAAAGCCAGGAAAGTCAAAGTGATTTTAACAGACTGCCTACTACTTATTCTTGACCCTTTATATTGGCTAGGTCATTAAATTATGACAATATTTAAGGTACATATTATTGCAATGATGATTTTATAGATAGATTACCTGAGGCTTAAGATTAGGAGCCGCAGAGGTAGCAGAGACCATTTTCATCCCAGGTATGCCTTCATCTCTATCCTTCCACGACACCCTATGTAAAAACAGCAACAGAAAACTTTCCCGTGTGGTCACACTATATTATCCAGTGTACGTGCTATGCATGCTATCACCTTCTTTTATGTCTCATGAAACTTGTTTCAAGGTTTAACTAGGATAATCTCTATTATTTCCTGTGTTATAGGAGTCTTCTGTTTTAAGATTAATTTAGGTGAGTGCAGAGCACATGGAGGAAGCGCAATCGTATTTACTGACAGGTGGGTCCTTCTCACTCTGATCCTCAATGCCTCATAGCAGTAAAGGAAATGCTCTTTAATCCTTCCCGTTACAAGCAGAAAATGGTCTCTGTTGCCTTTGCGGCTCCTAATCTTAAAAATCATGCTGTTATATCATTTGTAATAACATACCCTCTTCTGTCTATTGAAATCTTGGTCTCTCAGGTTGAGTGCAAGCATATAAACGCAGCTTAACTTAATTTGTGTCTTATCTCTTTCTCTCCATCCCCACTCACTTCACCCTAAAGCCTGTAAATATACACAGAACGTATGCTAAATTAATGGTAGTCAACTGCTTGGCATAAGAACTGAGAGATTAAATATTGAAAAGAGGGACGGAAAAAACTCTTAAAAATGCATTTTAATTTAATAGAATCATAGGATATGCTTTGGCATATGGAGGATGTCTATTTTAAACCTTTTATTGGATATTGAAGAGACCGAGAACAGGGAAGGTTTTATTCTTGCCACAAATTAATGTTAGGAATGTGTATCAGAGGATTGAAGATTTTAAGCACAATCTTTTTGAAGGAATCAAGCAATTATGTACAATGGTAAAAGATAAACTTTTCTGAGATCACATATCTGGAGAGGGAATAAGATCACAATCTAATATCTGAAATGTATAGAGGCTTTATGACATGCCAGACACAAAGTGAATGCTTTACATGAAGTGCTGTTTTAGAGTAGGTCTGCTGGCATCAAATTCACTTCGTTTTCTTTTATCTGAAGCGATCTTCATTTCCTTTGGTTTCCTGAAACACATGAAGTATTATTTTAATCCTTGCATCAGCCCTGCATGGAGGATGGCTACCATGCCTACTTTTAGAATGCAGAAACTGAAGCTTAGAGAGGTTGATCCCAGTGGTTACCCAGATTCTAACTGGCAAAGCAGGTGTATACACTCACATCTGACCCTCAGCCTTATTAACTTGAGCACTGTGTCAAATATTTACCTTTGATTCCACCGGCTTTGTATGAATTCCACCCTCAATTAAACGTATGCTAGATAATTCTGAGCGGCCAGCACTGCTCTCCCTCCTGATCCCCGACTCTAGATTGCTTTGAGGATGTTTCTTGCCAAAGCAAGTGCTGACAACGAGAGTTTCCACTGTGTCATCCATGCCCACTAACGGGCTGTATTCGCCATGCTGATATCTGTCAACCACGAATGCTGTGAATGTAGCATCCAGGTGCCCTGTCCCTCCTGAGGGAGCTGACACCCCAGGTCCTCAACACTTCGGCACCATCAGAAGTTTGCCTCTCGGCCCAAATCCTGCGTGTGGTCTTTGGGGCCTGACCATGGGCGCGTCCCACGGAGTGGAGCTGACACCCCACCTAGACTCGGCGTGCTTTTCAGTCTATTAGCAGTTTCGGAGGAACTAGCAGTCCAGGCCTGGGTCCCAAGCATTCTCTGCCCATTCCTGCCGCATTTCTAGCCAAGCACCTCCAGTCGGCATCCTAATGGAGCTGGCAGAGGCACCTTGCTTAGCTCTGACTCAGTACTTTGCCACCCTAGGTGACGCCCTTTCCATCCCTTGGCCCCTCGCCCATTAAAAGAAGGGGCCTTTCAGTTGGAGGTTCCCTGGGCAGGGAGACGGTCCCCTGTGCGTGTCACGTCACCTGCCGCTTCCCTGGAGAGCCGCGGGATGCCCAGGGCCGAGATGCTCTGTGGCCCTTGCCTGTGCTGTGGGCGTGGAGGAGGCTGGGGCGTGGCTTCCAGTCTGGTTAGGTAATTCACCACCTGGTCACCTGACCTCTGGACGAGTGACACCAGTGACGCCAACCTACCTAGGCTAAGGGGAACAATGGGTGGTTATCTCTAGGATGTTGCCTCTCTTCAAACTCAGTCTTTGATGTGAACACTTTTGAAAGCTTTTTCTTCTCAACATGTTAGAAGAGTTCAGGGAAATGCTCTTTCTGTCTTTACTGACTTTTATTTGCCACCTTTCTCACTCTCAGACTTGAAGAACTGAAGGTGGGAGCAGAGGCCAATCTGTTTGGTGGATACAGCTGTGTGTTTTAAACCAATCCATTGCCCCCTGGCTTTTCCCCCCTTCAATTTATGTATGCCTTTAATATTTTCTTCCCTTTGGAAAAGTTTTGGCCAAGAGTTTTCACAGAAATAATATACCCAGTCATCCTCTGCTTTTCTTGGGTTCACCAACTCTCCAGTAAGGTCAGACAAATCTAAATACAGTGGGGACCCGTCTCTGTTGAAAACTTGGATTCCTACATCGATTAATCAAAATGAAATGTGTTCTAATGCAGTATTACTGTGTATCAAGTTCCTTTATATCATTTTTTCATTTAAGCTTTGCAATAACCCCACAAGGAAAGCAGGAAAATATTCTTATATTGCAGGCTTCAGAAACCAGGCTCAGGGCTATTTTGCACCTTGCTTATGGTTTCATATTTTGTGAATGATGGACCATGAGTTTGAATTCACTTCTTCCAAAGATTCAATTTTGTTCAACTAAACCATGCTTGCTGTCTTCCAAATACATCATTCCAAAAACTTGAATGAGTATCAACGTTGATTTTTTAAAATGGTAGGTTTGAAAACTATAAGTTAGCAGGAAAGACTGTGCAAAGTGTTTTATCTTGTTTCTCAATTGAGACCCTATGTAGAACACTCAAGAGAGAAGATCTGATTTTATTTTCAAATGGAAGAAGAAAGTCTGAAAGTAAAAATTAAGTGAAGTCAAACTGTAGAAATCTACAAACTCCACCTGTGTTAATGATTGGTGACGATGACTCCATGAATTGAATAGTAGGCCGCAAGGCAACTAAGCATTTCAATTTAGATAATAAGACATAATTTTCATTTTTGCAAACTTTTCTTGTTTCCACAACTCATGTAACATGAAGAAGTATAAGATAATAAATGCTATGAACACTGTAGGTTATCTTTCTGAAGCTAAATCTCAGCAGCTCTCACTGCTACTTCTTGGTCTATCTAGAATTCCAATATACTATTTTCAGTATTGACCCTAAATCAAATCACTCTTTTATTACCTTAGAATAGAATAAAAACACAAAAGGGACATTATGAAATGAAGGCATACAAAATTAACTTTAGCTTTAAAACGTCTACAAACTTACTTTGCAAGCACATTTTAAAAATATGTCCAATGAAACACGTTATCAGAAATGGTAAGCCGATTGGGGGGTCTTAATATTTCAAATCTTTAAAAATAGATATTTGAGAGTCTTTATATTTCATATCTTTAAGAATAGATATATTTTTTCTCCTTAATAAAGCTCCTATTTTAAACTTTAATTGTCCTTCATTCTAGCAGATTAAGTAATGTTTTAGACCATTGAAAGCTATAAAAAGTTGCTAGCAATACTAACTCATAAAACTAATTAAAATAAATGTTTCTAGCATCTGCTCTTTTTCTCCTTGTTTCTATTATGTAAAACCATGGGTATGATCCATTTACACTTTTTATTATATAACAAAAACATAAGTATTGAAGAGGACGAAGCATCTGATGCTGTTATTCTGGTTACTGTGCTGAGTAGATTTAACTAGACTATGTTTTTCTCGTCTTTAGTCAACTTACTAAGTAGTTATAAGTAACAAAATGTTGGACTACTCAAACATTATATCACTATTCACATTACACCAAAGTTCACGTTTTTTTCACTTTTTAATTTGGGATACTGCAGGTATGAAAAATGAGATTTTAGTCATTAACTTTTATGTTCAATTTAATAGAGGATATTGAACCATTCATTTATCATTTTAATAATTAGTTCAGATTTTTAGAACTCATAGTCAAATTGAATTCTAGGTACTGAAAATAGAGTGGTAAATAACCAGTTAGCCTTTTCTCACTAAGTTCAAAGCCAAAAGTGGAAGAAAGCTGAAGAAATCTGATGTTTTATACTATGTTCTAGCAGATGTGTTTGGCATCTAGCACTGTGAATAATGGGTCGACAAAGGAAGCAACACTAAAGGTGTGTCTTGAAACTGCAACTTGTGGGCTCACTGTCTGTTTTTGCACATAAAGTTTATTTCACACAGCCAAACTCATTTATTTATTGACATTTGGTGTATGGCTACCCTCTCACTACAATGGCCTATGTAAGCAGTTGTAAGATTTACAAGATGGCCTACAATGTGGAAAGATTTACTTGATATCTTCTTATAGGTAAAGCATGGCAAGTATTTCAGACTTTGTGGGCCATATGAGTAATTGTCACAACTAGCTGGATTTTTTAGCAAGGAAAAACCATATAATGCCTAAAAGAATGGTGTGGCTGTGTTCTAATAAAATGTATTTATAAAATCAAGCAGCAAACCCGGACTTAATCTAGGGAGCAGTAGTTTATAAATTTGGTTCTAGAAAAAGTGATTCTGGTTATGTTTATGGAAAGAACTTTTATATAATATTATTACTCTAAAAATTTAATGCCAAATGATAAAATTTAACAGGAACTGATATGATGAATATATACTTTAAAAATCTTATCTCAATTTATGCATTGATTGCTATGTTTGTCCAAACTATTTACTTTACAAGATTTGTAGTTTCATTTCTGTAAGTTTAAATACCGAGAAGTCGCCAAGATTTGTATAATATATATTTATTCTTCAATTATATTCAATAATCATCTTTTTCTCTCTTCATCTGTCTCAGATGTAAAATCTTTTATTTCTGCAAACTCCAGAATACATATTCTAAAAATAAAGATGCTGTCCTACATGACCACAATAGAATTAAAGAGTTTGTAAAAATATACTGTCCTTGAAATCTTCATCCAAATTCCCCAAAATGGTGGTGTCTTATACAAAGTAGTAAAATATCAAAAGCAGGAAATTGATATTGGTACAATGGTGTTAACAAGATTGCCAGACTTTAATTACCTTTCACCACATTTGACATGCAATTATTTTTGAATGTGTAGTTCTGCATTTGATTACATGTAAAGATTTTTGTAAACAAAATAAAATCAAATCACAGAACTGTCCCATCATAACAATGGAATTTGCTCATGTTATTTCTTTAAAATTGTTTCCACCCCTGTCTCTGTACCCTGGCAAGCAATAGGATGCACTCTGTCTCTACATTTTTCTCATTTTAAAATATTATATGAGTTGAAACATACTGTATGTAACTTTTGGGGATTGGCACTTTTTTAATGAAGCATAATGCCCATTTATGCACGGATTCATAAATAGGTTATCTCATTTTATTTCTGAATAGTGTCTCACTGTCCAAATGCACCATATTTCAAAAATATTTTTGCTTGTTTAGCTGTATTTGGGTTGTGTCTAGTTTGGGACTATTATGGCAAAAGCTATTATGAACATGTGTGTGGAGATTTTTGTGTGAACATAAGTTTTTTCAGTTTTTAAAATCGATTTCTTGGGATCTTCTACATACATAAGAATGTCATCTGTTAATAGAGGTAGCTTTGTGTCTTTCTTTTAAATCTGTACACAATTTCTTTGTTTTCCTTGCACTATTGCCATTGCTAGGATTTCAGAGTTAAGGAAGAGGAACAAACATCCGTGATCTGTTTTGGATGAAGTTGTTTAAGGAGTGCATTCAACCTCACACCACTAGGTGCTATGTTGGTTTTATGTTTTGTAGATGTTGCTTATCAAGTTGAAGAAAATGATCTCTCTTTCTAGATTGCTGACAGCCTTATCATGAATCTGGGTTGAATTGATTATTTTTTCCATGATTTGGAATCAATTGATATGATAATCATGATATGATATAATTGTCAATTTTCTTTTTCTTTAGTTTGTTGAAACAGGATCATACTGTTGAATTTCAAATAACTAGCTCAGGCTTAAAAACCTGTCATACAACCCAATTGATGGTGGTGTATAATTATTTTACAAATTGATTAATTCTGTTTGTCAATAACTGTGCCTAATTTCTGAGAGATCTTGGTTTGCAATTTTCTTTGTGTGTACATGCAGGTTTTTCGGGTTATAGGTACCAGGGTATGACTGGCTCCATTAAATGAGTTTGAAATTATTCTGTTCACTTATACCTTCTGAAAAAGACTGTGTAGAATTGTTACTAATTCTCCTTTCGCTGCTAGTCAGAATTACATTTCCTTAATGGTAATATATAATATAATTATGCAAATTACCTGCTTCATATTGAGTGCAATTTGTTATAGCCTTTTTTTGAAACTAGTCAGTGTCAGTTTTATCTTTTTCAATTGTATTGACCATTTCAAAAAACCACATTTGTTTTGATTTAATCAATTCCTTACCTTTTTCCATTTCATTGACTTTTCTACTTATTTTATTATTTCCTTCTTTCTGCTCACTTTGAGTTTATTTTGCTCTATTTTTCTAGTTTCCTGAGGCACAAACTTACATAATAGATTTTAAACTTTTTCACTTATTTAGCATAAGTGTCTATTATACAAATTTCCCTCTTTTTTATTTTTTATCTGAATTCTCAATATTTTGTTGTTTCATTTTCATTTTTCTTCATTTCCATGCATTTTTCACAATTTTAAATGGTGTGATTTGGCTTCTTATTGTTGAGTTAAAGATTATTTACACAATCTCAGTACAAATAGTTTAACTATTTAATTTATTTAATTTATAAATAATTTCTACTAATGTTTTGCTTATTTTTCCATTTTTAATACTGTTTTTTGAAGCACAAAAGTTTTTCATACTAAAGGAGTATACAATATTAATATTTCTACAAATGAATCATGTTATTTTTTCTATTGAAAACATTTTTTATATTTATCATTTTCTAGTGATTTTAATTTTTTAAAAACTTGACATATAATAATTTTACATATTTATGAGATTATACAGTGACTTTTGATATATATACTATATAGTGATCAGTTTGTAAGGATTTTTTCTATGTATTTTCATTTTTGTAATTATATCACTCACATTTAGGCTTATGACTTATAATAAATTAATTTTTGAGCATGATATAAGGTTAAGGGTCTAAATGCATCATTTTACACAGAGATAGCTAATCTTTCCAACATCAATTACTGAAAAGTCTCTACCCATTGAATTTCCTTGGAATATTTGTTGAAAATCTGTTGACTTTAAATGTGACTTCAATTCAGTTTCTTTGTTCAATGTATTTCCATTTGTTATAAAGCTAAGATATATTCATTACTGTATTTTTATAAATTTTGGAGTGAGACATGCATGATCATGTTTTTCAAATTTTTATGGTTATTTCCTGTAATTTGATTTTCTGGGAAAAAACACATGCACATACAGCCTGCTAGGATTTGATAGGGGTTACACTGAATCTATATAACAGTAAGAGAAGATTTGAAATTTAAAGATAGGTTCCTCATTGATTTTGTACACAAAAACTTTACTAAAGTCATTTAGCAGTGCGAGGAGGCTTTTGACGGGACTCCCTCGGGTTTTCAGGATATAGAATTATATTATCCACAGAGAAGGATACCTTAATTTACTCTTTCCCTATTTGGATACCCGTGATTTCCTTATCTTACCTGATTGCTCTGGTAAGACTTCAGCACTATGTTCAACAGGAGAGGTGAGAATGGATATCCTTGTCTTGTCCCCATTTTCTGGGGGAATGCTTCCAACTTCTGCCCATTGAGAAAAATGTTGGCTGTGGGTCTATCATAGATGACTCTTACTGTTATGAGGACTATTTCTTCAATGCCAAGGTGTTCAAGGGTTCAAGGGTTTTAATCAAGAAGGGATGCTGGATTTTGTCAAATGCTTTTTCTGCATCTAATGATATAATCATGTGGTTCTTGTTTTTACATCTGTTAATGTACTGAATTACATTTATGGTCTTGTGAATGTTGAACAGCCTTGCATCCCAGGAATGAAGTCACTTGGTCATGGTGGATTATTCTTTTTTAATTTTTTTTACTTTGAAGATGTGAGGTACAATTCAGGGTTAAGTATACAAATGTTCATTATGCAGGTACGCTTGTTGATGAGTTGTAAGATCTGATTTGCTAGAAACTTATGGAGAATTCTTGCAACTATGTTCATCAAGGAGATTGGTCTGCAATTCTCTTTCCTTGTTGGACATTTAACAGGTTTGGGTATCAATGTGATGTTAGCTTCATAAAATTATTTGTGGAGAGTTCCATATTTCTCGATTGTTTGGAATACTTTTGATAAGATTTGTATTAAATCCTTATATGTAATGGAGAATACAGCTGGACAGCCATCTGGTCTGGAGCTTTGGTTTTTGGTAGGTAGATTTCTTATGATGGAGTCAATTTCATGGATTGTTATTGGTCTATTTAGGATTTTAATTTCTTCTTGTTTCAACCTTGGGAGGTTGTGTGATGTCAGATAGTAGCATTTCTATACACCCACAACCAGTAGGAAGAGAACAAAATAAAAAGCATTATCCTTTTCACAATCACCACAAAATAAAATAAAGTACCTTGGCATTTACCTAATGAGAAAAGTGAATGACCTTTACAATGAGAAAAACAAAATTCTTCTCAAAGAAATCAAATATGACACAAACAAATAGAAAACAAATCTTGCTCATGGATTGGAAGAATCAATATTGTCAAGATGTCCATCCTACCCAAGGCAATCTACAGATTCAATGCAATTCCCATCAAATTACCAGCATCATTCTTCTCGGACCTGGAAACGACAATACAGAAATGCATATAAAAACAAAAAGAGAACAAATAGCCAAAACAATCCTCAGCAAAAGGAACAAAGTGGAAGGCATCAAACTTCCAGACTTAAAACTTTACTACAAGGTTACAGTAACCAAAACAGCCTGGTACTGGTACAATAATAGGCATGTAGAGTTATGGAACAGGACAGAGATTCCAGAAGTAAAACCTCAATCTCTAACCAACTCATCTTTGATAATCACCAAGGACAATGACTGGGAAATGAGGACGTATTTAGCAAATGGTGCTGGGAAAACTGGCTGAAAATATGTAGAAGATGAAATCGGACCCCTACCTATAAGAATCCTAGAAGAAAATATAGGAAACAATCCTATGAACATTGGAGTAGGCAACCAACTCCTGACCAAATCCCCAAAAGTGAATGTCATAAAAGCTAAGAAAGGCAAGTGGGAACTCAACAAACTGAAAAGTTTTTGCATAACAAAAGAAACCATCAAGAAAGCAGGGTGACAACTCACAGAATGGGGAAAAAAATTTGCTAATTATGTATCTGACAAAGGCCTAACATCCAGGGTCTACAAGGAACTCAAACTGAAAGGAGAAAAAAAACAAACAACCCTATGAAAAAGTGGGCAAAGAACATGAATAGATACTTTTCAAAAGAAGACATACAAGCAGCCAATAGACACATCAAAAAATGCTCAGCCTCACTAACCATCACAGAAATGCAAATCAAAACTACAATGAAATACCACCTAACTCCAGTAAGGATGGCCATCATTAATAAATAAAAAAACAACAGACGGTGGCACAGTTGTGGAGAAAAATGAATACTTAACTTCTACACTGTTGGTAGGAATGCAAACTAGTGCAACCTCTATGGAAAAGAATATGGTGATTCCTAAAAAACCTAAAAATCGACTTTACATATAATCCAGCAATCCCTCTTCTGGACACACCAAGAAGAACATGAATCCTATTCTACAAAAAAGACACCTGCACATGCATGTTTACTGCCACACTAGTCACAATAGCTAAAACATGGAACCAAACCCTACTGCCCATAGAAATTGGACTGGATAAAGAAAATGTGGTACAGATACATGATGGAGTATTACAGAACCATAAAGAGGAACAAAATCATTGACATCACAGCAAATTGGAAGGAGTTGGAAACCATCATACTTAGTGATCTATCACAGGAAGAACTGAATACCACATGTTCTTATTCACAGTGTGAACTAAACATTAATCATAATAGCACAAGGGAGAGATTGGCAGTTGTTGGGCACTGTCACAGGAGGGGGAGAAGAAGGGAGACACGCAACAACACAAAGGATGCCTGGTCCCAACCAGGGGAAGTGAGAGCCAGTTGGAGATCTAGACTTTACCTGCATGCTCCCTACTTGGGTAGTTAATCCTTGCCTGATCCCCACATCTCTATGATAAAAATAAAATAAAATAATTAAATAAAAAGATTCCTCCAATCTATGAGCATTGACTGTTTCTCAATTATTGAGATCTTTTTACTCTTGGCTATATTTTATAGTTTTTATTATGTGTGATCAACACATCTTCCCCACATCTTTATAATGAAATACAAATAAATAAATTAAAATGGATTCCTCCAATCTGTGAGCACTGTATGTTTCTAAGTTATTTAAATCATTACTATTTGCTGTGTTTTATACTTTTTATTATACTTGGTCAATATATCTTTTGTTTCATTTATTTTTAATCTTCTTGATATTCTTATAAATTGAACTCCACTTTGACTATGCATTGTAGTATATAGAAATAATTGATATTTATATTTTTCTTAAATTCCAAAAATATGCTTTGCTTGCTTTTAAATTTGAGTAAGCTTTATTTTAGAATCCCTAGTTTGTTGTGGTGGTAGTTTATGTTCATTATCCTCTTGTTTAGAACTTCTAGTACAATGTTGATTTGAAGTTACCAGAGAGGACATTCTTTACATATTGCTGATTATAGAGAGAAAGCATTCAGTCCTTTACCATCAAAGGTGAAGATAGTTGTACATTTTTGTCAATACCTTTAATCAATTTGTTAAAGTTTCATTTTACTCTTAATTATTGGGCGTCAGAATTTGTCACTTTTAAAATCCATCTTTTGAAGTGATCGTGTATGTTTTGTATTTTATTACATTAATATGGTTTGTACATTTACCAATCTTCTGATGTTAAAGCAGCCTTTCACTCCTGGAGTAAAACTAATTATGTTGTAAATTATGTTGTAATTATGTTGTAAAATTACTTTTTCTACTGATGAATTTGCTGTTTATATATATATATATACATATAAATAGCAACTTCTTAAATTCCAACTTCAAAATATTGTGAAATGGATCTGTGATTAATTCTAACTTTGGACCACATAATTATATAAATATATAATTTTATATATATTTAGAAGTTTTCTATGTATGTATACATGTGGAGTAATTGTTGGTAGTTTTTATTTTTGCTGCTATTGTTACTTTGCTTTACATTTAGGGTAATACTCTTTACAGATTGAATTGGAAAGTATTTCCTTCTCCTCTATCTTCTAGGAGAGTTTGCTAAAGATTGATATCATTTCTTCTGTAAAATTTTGATAGAATTCACCCAGGAGGCCATCTGGAATGAGAATTTTTGTAGAAAAATACTTAATAATTATTCTTTTATTTGGTATAAGTCTATCTATATTTTCTGTTTGTTCTTGAGTAAGTTTTGGTAATTTATACTTACTAGGAATTGTTCATTGTTGTTTGACTTGTTGACATATAATCATTCATGATCTTTTTAGTTTCTGAAAGGTCAGTAGCAAATACTTTTCTGTCAGTCTTTATTTTATAATACTTGAATTTATATTTGCTATTTTGGTATATTTTTCACATATCTCCTGTCTTTTTTGTTTCTTTGATCCACTGGTACTTCACTTTTTGCTTTAAATACATACATTCATCATTCATGTGCACCATTTTAATTCCTTTGTATGATACTTTAGTACATATCTGTTATTTTTTAGAGCTTGATCAATGAATTACATTATATATTAACTTATCAAAATCTACTTCAAATTAAAACTAACAATCTGTTAAAATACGTACTTTTCTTCATTGAAGCCCATTTTCTTTCCCTTTCTTTGTGCTTTATGTATAAAATCATTCACTAATTTTTTTTGTCATTTTATATCTGCTGTAAAGATTTTTAAGTGAAATGTTTCTTGTTGTTGTTACACTTCTCAACTCCATAATTTTTATTTGGTTCTTCTTAATGATTTTTTAATCTTAATTAACATTCTCTATTCAATGAATAATTATCGTCATATACTCCTTTCATTCTTTAAACATGAAATTCATTAGTGCTTTGAAACTATATATAATTGTTGATTTGAAGTCATTAAGTTCAGTGCTTGGGCCCTTCTGAAAACAAAAGAATTTATATTGACATTTTAGTTTAGTTGTTTTTATTTTTTATTTTTTAGTGTGGCTTATACTTTTTTAAAAAGCATATTTCTCCTTCCTTCCTTCCTTCCTTCCTTCCAGAATCAGGGGATATGTGTAAAGATTTGTTGCATAGGTATATTACATGGAGGCAAGGTTTGGGTTTCTGATGAGCCTCTCCCTTCCCTAACCCAGGTGGTAGACATAGTACCTGGGTGGTTTTGCATCCTTTATTCTCTCTGCCTCCCTCCCTAAATTTAGCAGAGTCCAGTCTCTGTTGTTCTCATCCTTGTCAATGTGTGCCCAGGGTTTAGTACCCACTAATGAGTGAGAATATGTGGTATTCAGTGTTTTTGTCCCTGTGATAATTTGCTGAGAATAATGGCCTCCAGCTGCATCCTTGTTGCCACAAATGCCATAATTGGCTGCCTAGTATTCCATAGTGTAACATGTCTCATATTTCTTACTTAAACTTGGAAAATTAGAATAATATGTTATAGAAACTCAGAGTTGGGCTTCTCCTTCTCAATCCAGTAATGAGTACACATCTTCCTCATCTTCTACTTTCCACCAGCCCGTCTTGTGCCTCTTATATGTATGGGAGCATGGGTTGTGGGTCTTATGTTCACCTAGGGATACAGAGATAGCCTGAGTACTCTCTAGTTTCTTTTGCAATATTCAATTTGACAATTTCTTCTAGTTTTATCATTGATTCTTAGGGAAGAGATTTAATATGCTTCACATTTCAAAATTTCTGAAAAATCAAAACTTTAAAAAATTGAAAGTATGGTATGAATAATTTAATTTTCGTAAACCATTTGAGAATAAGTTGTCAACATGATGCATCATCAGCCCTGAAATTGTTAGGATATATTTCCTATATATGAGCACATTCTTCTACTTAACCACAATACAATTCTCTAGATCAAACATCAACCTTCCCATCTTCTTGGCATCTGTAGTGACTTTGTGTTGGCATTGCAATTTCTCCGATTTCTCTTAATTATCTGGTCCAAAGTTAGAATTAATCACAGATCAATTTCACAATATTTTGAAGTTGGAATTTAAGAAGTTGCTATTTTTATGCTCTGAAGTCAGCACAGGGCTGGTGCTTTAGTAACTTACATACGTTACTAATCTGTTGGCTCTTCTTGGCATGGCAAATAGCCAAACCTACACGTTCTCCACCTCTTACTGAATGTCACCCTTCATCTTCTTTAAAATCTGGACCCAAAGCCTTTGCTACTTCGCAATCAAAAGTCACCACCTTGTCCTTCAGGTCACTGGCATTTTTGAGATTGTCGAGGATAAGGGAGTGATGAGCTTGCAGTTGTAACTCATCGGTTTTAGTTTGTCTTTACTCTTAGCCATTCACATCCATCTACCATGACCCATAACAGCCAGACTCCCTACCACAGGCCCAGCACCAGACCAGAGATAAACAAGCTTACATATGCTATAGCCATCTTCCACAATTGCAAGTGTTCTAATCCTTTTAGTGAATCCCTAAATCCAAATCCCTCATAGTCCCTCTGCTCTACTTCTGATATTGATATTGTTAAACTATCTGTTCTTTGGAAACCAGTCAAGTTTTGCCAGTTTTCCAAATATTGGCCTTTTTAGAAATGCATCTATTCAGCATTACATATTTTTAGAAATAATCTTAAAAATGTATTCTCCTCTAGACCGAAATGGTTGCATGTTTCTATGAGCTTCATAGCTGTATTAGATTGGTATTGCTGTCTAACAAGCTAGCATACACTTAGTAGCTTAAAACAATGCTCACTTTACTACCTCACAGTTTTTCTAGGTACAAAGTCTGGCATGGCATAGCTACATTCTCTGCTTAGGGATTCACAAGACTGAAAGCACTATGTAACCTGGCTCAGGTTCTCATACAGAGCTTGAGATTCTGCCCAAACATACTCATGACAAATTTGAGTTCCTTTGGTTGTAAGATGGAGGTCTCTGATTTCATGTTATCTGTCAATCAAGAGTTATGTTCAGATCCTGGGAATCACCTCAGTGTTATCCACATAGCCCTCTACTAACGCTCAGTTTTTAACTTCAATGTCAGCAGGAAAATATCTTTTTAAAAGTGTTTTATGTGATTAAATTAGGCTCATTCAGTATTAACTCCTTTTTGCTTAACTCAAAGGCAATTATTTGGAGTTTTAATTGAATCTACAAGATGTTTATCTCAGCTATGCTCTCATTAAAAACAAATCATAGATCATATATGAGAAAACAATATATAAATGTATTAACTTCCATTTTGTTGAGTGGTTTAATCAGAAACAGGTACTGAATTTTGATAAGGTACTTTTCAGCACCAGTGAGAATAATCATGTGAATTTTCTCATTAGATCAACTAATATAGTGAGTTTTATGAATTTTTTTATATTATCCATCCCTACCTTCATACTAAGAACACCAGCTAATCCTCTTGCACTATTATCAAAATAATTTTAAAGCCTCATCCCATCTGTATCTAGCATCTCTTTGCTAATATCTTTTTTACTAATATTTAATAAGTAAGACATGATCTTCTTTCTTGAATTTTTTTTGTTATTTACCTTAAATCTTATTTTTACATTTCTTCAGATCCAACCCATAGTCTGAGGATAAAATTAATGACAGCTTTAAATTAACTCTATGATCCTAGAAGTCAACAACTAAATGAGTAAATGTTTAATATCATTATTTGCAGAAATGATAGGCATACAACCATATTACAATTTAATATAATGGTAGCTATTACTGATTTATATAATTTACATATAAATCACTGGTTAAGCTAATATAGAAATTTTCAAAAAAAGCGAATACATTTTATGGAATGCAAAGCAGAAAGCAGAATTTAAAATAAATAAAATTTTAAAATGAATTGCTAAGAAACGTATCTGTCATTCTTATGATTTGATACATATTACATACATATATATGATATGATTTGATAGAATGTTATGATCTTTAAAGTCCAGAAGATTATTTTTTTAAATGTCATGAGAGAATAAATTTATTTCTCTTTAGATAGTTACACATGAGTGGTGAGTGAACTGAATGATATAAATATCACATATTTTAATGCCTACAGAAATGTTAAGAAAACTAAATTCTATAATAAATATTATCTGCTAATGAATCAATATTAATCTTCAAAGAGGTCTTTAGTGAGAAGCTCTGTTTTCTATCCTCTGTCTTCTATTCAATATTTATTCTCAGTTATCTTCTTGATAAACACAGGTAAATTGGATGTTTTCAAGTTTGAGTTTTATAATCTTCAATTTGAAGCAGTTAATTTTAAAAATTCAAAATTGAAAAGATACAATTATCTACCTTACTTAGAAAGTGAGCTGAGTTTTGAGTCCTGATGTGTGTAAGCTGATTTGTTAAATATGTACCAGTTTATCTCTGTGACTGTGATGCATTAATGTTCCTAGATATGAACAAAAAATAATTTTAGAGTGTGTTGAAAGATGTATAAAATAGGGTAGACGTGCACATACTGAGTAGAAAGTGTTTATGGGATGTTGATCAAATGAATCATGGGGAAATTTATTTTATGAGAGGTTTGAAGGAATGGAAAAATGACTGGAAGAAGACTTGGTATCTGTTTTCCAATATCTGAATCATGCTCATGCAGAAAATGAGTACTTTTAGTAAATGGTCTGAATTCATTCTGACCTGTTTCAGAGGACATAATTTGAGCCAGGTCTTAGAAGACAAGTACAGATCATGTAATCTATCAAGTATTTAATATATGCCAGTTCTGAAAAGTGCTTTGCAAGCCACAACACATCTGCACCCCAGAGGACACTTGTGAAATGCATAATTATTGCTAATAAATTAATCTTCATTTTATGCTTTACTAATTACATCTCTTTATATTTTTCTTGGTTTTATTACTTATTCTCTTTAGTTCACTTACAGTTTGGGCATAATAAATAACAATCAAAAAAGATAAAAATCAAAATGAGTTATGCTTTTGTTTGCCAACCTAGTAAATGGTGTAAAGCAGTTTGAATGTCTTGTATGTGTTTGTGATGTGTGTGTGTATGCACATATATGGACAGACACACATTGCTGGCATTGGACAAGTGAAATAACAATGCAATGGAAGTGGGAAAGTAAATAGGTGCAAACTTCCTCTAATCATTTAGACGATATCAATTTTAGAAATCTTAAAAGACATATAAAATGTAAAAAAAAATTATGTGCCCATGTATTTCTTATGTCATTTTATCCAAAAAAATGTTAAATGCATGAAAGTATTACAAATATAGACATGGTTAAGTAAGTTATGATAACCATATAACATTCGACATTATAAAATCAATGAAAATAATGATAACATAAGAGTTCCTAGGTAAAGGATTATATTAAAAATTAATTTAGAAAGCACATTACAAAACTTAACACATGCTAATCTAGCAGTGTAAAATGTGAAACTTTACGTTATTATAACCAAACATGATGAAAAGCTATTGATAACTATGTCTAGATGTTGTCATTGTGTTTTATTCCTTCTGTTGCATTTTTAATGTTCAATTTTATTTTTAAAAAAAACATTTCAAATAATTAGGAAATAAGTAAAATAAAGAGAAATGGGTACTCTTGGCAAATTTTTCCTGGAGACCTAGACAGCTCAATGCCACAAACTGTAGCTCTTTTGAACAAGAACATTGATTATCTTGTTTCTACATCTGAAAATTAAACCAGGAGATATATGTGCACATACACATAAGAATGAGATATGATGTGAAATGGAATTATTTAATAATTTAAGTATACGTTAAAAAATAGCATGCTCCTTGATCTCTAAAATTATGACAGAGTTCTACATGCGCTGATGCAATGAAGGTAGCCCAACCCTAGGTCACCACCTGCTGTATACGAGAGTTTGTCATGATTGCCACCACAGATATAGGAACTGGTTTTACTGGTGGAGAGGGGAGTATTACCAGGTCAAAATGAAGAAGGATCACAGGTTCCTCAGCCTTCCACAACTCCAGAGAAGCAAGGGAAATTGTTTAATGACGTTTAAGACTAGTTGGATCAATAGTCAACATTGTTCTTTACTAGGGACAGCACTATTTGTACATGTCTAATAAAGGAGTAATGAGAAGATCTCCTTCTTAATGGAAGAATAATCAGACTTATTTGAGGACCTGCAGTACAGGTTTAGGTGACACTTATTCGTTAGAACCTCATCTCAGCACCTATAAATTGTGGGATCCACTGGAATACCATTGCCCTCTGTGGAGAGGAAGCCACTGACTGATGCCCTGGGAAGTCAAGTTGGGGAGTACTGCTTCTCCCTAATGGATGAATACAGCTGCAGTTCCAGCTGGCTTTCAGACAGGTGATGGGGGCCTAGTCTCAAGTTTATTGCACTGTGGCTGATAAGGAAAGATCTCTGAGAGACATGAAGTGGTAGAGAAAAAAACAAATAAGTATGGCAGAGTTCTACATGTGCTGATGCCATGAAAGTAGGCCCTTCCTTTTTGGCTGTGGAAATGTGTAACGAAATAATTGTCTTAAGCTGTTCATCCAGATAGAGTATGATATGGTGGGGAAAAGGCAGGCCCTGGTGGAGATTATGAAGACTATAAAAGTACTGAAGAAGGACTGAAGCAATCCATAGCTTCATGTAAACACAACTATAGGATGAAGAAAACAGGCTGGAAAGCCAAGCACTGCAGCATGGCTTGCTAGGTGACTTCAGCAGCACTTCACATATTAGGGACCTATTTTGCAGTAATTGCATTCTAGAGTTTTCCATTCGTCTACAGAAAGACATAACATCTGCCTAAAATAGTTGGGCTAACTCCTCAATATAGAGAAGACACAAGGATAGAGAAGAGAAGCTACCCTAATAGCAGTGAGAGATGCATCAATGACGTGAGACTGAGAAAAGGAGGAGGCTGCATGTGACCTGATTCAAAGGAATAGATGAAAATGTCACTGGCTGCAGGCTTCACTTTGTAGATTGCAGACTCCATGAAAGCCACCAGTAGCATGTGTGTTATGAAAAATGTTGGAGCGCCAGGCTCGGTGGCTCAACCTGTAATCCCGTACTTTGGGAGGCTGAGGTGAGTGGATTGCCTGAGCTCGCGGGTTTGAGACCCACCTGGGCAACTTGGCAAGACCTCATCTCTACAATAAATCAAAAATTAGCAGGGCGTGGAAGCGCACGCCTGTAGTTCCAGCTACCCGGAAGGCTGAGGCGGAAGGATCGGTGGAGCCCAGCAGGTCGAGGCTGTGGTGGCCGGGAGCGTGCCACTGCACTCCAGCCTAGGCGTCAGAGTGAGACTCTGACTCAAAAA
>CAUYQG010242055.1:0-11647 GCA_963574415.1 Tarsius wallacei | reverse complement strand
CTCACTCTGTCGCCCAGACTGGAGTGCAGTGGCCGCTCCCAGCCACCGCAGCCTCAACCTGCTGGGCTCCGGCGATCCTTCCGCCTCAGTCTTCCAAGTAGCTGGAACTACAGGTGCACACCACCACACCCAGCTAATTTTTTGATTTATTGTAGAGATGAGGTCTCACCAAGTTGCCCAGGCGGGTCTCGAACCCGTGACCTCAGGCAATCCACTCACCTCGGCCTCCCAAGGCGTGGGATTACAGGCTGAGTCACCGAGCCCGGCTGAAATTTGTTTTAAAGAGGACAGGAAAACAAATAACTTACTTGGTAAGCACCATACAGAGAACTCCAGTATCTCAGGTAACAGGAGGCTAGCCAGATGACTACTATAGACTGGGCCATTGAGTCACTTAATGAAAACTAGCACTTAGTGACAGTGATCTGAATGGCAAGATGAAGCTAATCTTGCAAAGATTAGGCTTAGCTAATCTTGCAAAGAATAGGAAGAAGGTTGATCATGAGGGTGGTAAGCTGAGGAGAAGCAGGCAGGGTGCAGCTCGCATAAGGGCTTTGTAAGTCAGGAAAAGAAGGAGGGAGTTTACCCTAAGGATGATGGGAACAGCTGGATGGTTTAGTGAGAAGCGTGATGGTATGATTTAGGTTCAAAAAGAAAAACATAGGTTGCTCTACAGAAAACAGGTTGCAGCAGGGCAAGAACAGACACACGAGGAGCAGTGAGGGCACCAGCCACCACGGAGGGCAAGAAATGAAGGCAGCCTGGTCAGGAAAGGTGGTTGGGAGATGGGAATGGGGACAGGGCAAATTCTGGGTGTGACACAGGCTACCTTGACATAATCCACTGATAGGTTAGATGTGGGTGATGGGTAATTCCTACAATTTTTTGCTTGAACAAATGAGTGCTGGTGGTATTTACTGACATGGGGAAAACCACACAGGAAGAGGTTCGGGGAGAAGAAACCATGAATTCTACCATAAGTTTAAGACACCAATTAGGGTTTGATGGTTCAGTCTGTAATCCCGGCACTTTGACAAGTGGATTGCCTGAGCCCGCGAGTTCGAGACCAGCCCAGGCAACTTGGCGAGACCTTGTCTCTACAATACACAAAAAATTAGCCGGGTATGGCAGTGCACGCCTGTAGTTCCGGCTACTTGGAAGGCTGAGGCGGAAGGATCACCAGAGCCCAGCAGGTCGAGGCTGGGGTGACCATGAACGTGCCACTGCACTCCAGCCTGGGCGACAGAGTAAAACTCCAACTCAAAAAAAATAAAAAAGGACACCAATGTGAGGTTGTCAGGGGGTTATTTTGAAACTCTAGGTAGTTCTCAGATCTGAAGAGCTGGATTCTAAAGTCGCTCAATATTGCCGATACAGCAAGCTATGTGACTGACTGCATTTTATTTGCGTTCTTCACTTTATTGTTTAATCAGCTCCTCCTTTCCTGTTCACTCTAAGTAGGTGGGCCTAAATGGGAGCTGTCAGGTCCTTCCATGCCTGTCTCCCACCCTCAGTAACTCAACTGACGCCTATGCCATGCTGGACCAACCAGCCGTTCTTTCTCATGGTTTTCTGAACCAGGGCTGGGAAGAGCCCTTTCTTCTCCAGGGTGAAGGTGAGAGGGTGTGAATTAAGGTCTTGCTAGGAGTGACCATTTCAGGTTGCTGAAGGAAAGAGACTGTACACAGCATGCAGAGAAAAGCAGGCCTAAGCAGTAAGAAAGAGACAATGTCCTCAGTGGCCTTGTGCCTGCGCCAGTTACTGTCTTCCTGGATTTTGGTTCCATAAAGTGTCAAAGTCCCCATTTCCCCCCCAACCTACTTTAATTTAGATTTCTGTCACTTGCAAACAAAATCCTTGACTCAAAGAGTGACAGATTTCCTAACATGGCTATCTACACCTCACAGTGATTGTTATAGTGATTGTACAAGTCTATCAAATTTCAGTGATACTTATGAATACTCTTATTTTGCATTAACATTTCATGTTTACGTCACATCATTGTTTGAGTACATACAATCCAATTTTGTTCAAAAGAATGCAATCCCAAGAAACAGTATAGCATAGTAGAGAAGAAGGGTAACTTTGATCCAAAAGTTTCTTTTACTAAAGTAAAATTCTTCTTTCAAATTTCAAATCCTTAAGCCTGAAAGGAACTCATTTTTTTTTCTTTTTTTTCCAAGTTGGGAGACTCACTCTGTCACCCAGACTGGAGTGCAGTGGTACGCTCCCGGCCACCGCAGTCTCGACCTGCTGGGCTCCGACGATCCTTCCGCCTCAGCCTTCCAAGTAGCTGGAACTACAGGCGCACGCTACCACGCCCGGCTAATTTTTTGATTTATTGTAGAGATGAGATCTCACCAAGTTGCCCAGGCGGGTCTTGAACCCGTGGGTTCAGGCAATCCACTCACCTTGGCCTCCCAAAGTGTGGGATTACAGGCTGAGCCACCAAGTCCGGCTGGAACTCATTTTTTAGAAACCCTCCAGCAGAAAAGATTACTAGAAAATAACAAGTTATTTGTTAGATCCACCACTATCACAAATTAAGTCTTTGATAAAAATACATCTCTAAGACAGGCGTGGTGGCTCATACATGGAATCCCAGCATTTAGGGAAGTGGAGATGAGAGATCTGCCTGGGTAACTTAGCAAGACCTCGTCTCTACAATACATCAAAAAATTAACCTGGCATAATACATCCAAAAATTAGCTAGGCATGGTGGCGCATGCCTTCCAGCTACTTGGAAGACTGAGGTGGAAGGATTATCTGAGTCCAGCAAGTTGAGGCTGTGGTAGTCATGAACATGCCACTATACTCCAATCTGGGCAACAGAGTGAGACTCCGTCTCTACCAGTGCATAATATTAAACTATATTACATTTACTTTAACATCTAGATGGTATACTGACATGAAAATCCTTCATACTTTCACTGGCTAAAATAAGAAGTTCCTAAAATAAAAAGAACCTAATATGAACATTTAATTTTAATATAATTTATATTTTAAATACTTAGGTTTCTTTTGTAGAAACCTCTTGGAAGACGCTTTTCTATTTTCACTATTTGATCATTCACCAAGCAGGCAGCATTTATTTTCCAGCAATACTCTAGCTAGTTCTTTGCTGCCTATTATAATGCTTATTTTAGTAGCCATAAATGATCAGAAAATAAAGTAACTGGAACTTACCCAAATGAATAGACAGGGCTGGGTTTCCTCATAGTTACCCAGTAACTTATTAAACATGTCATTAAACTAAGTAAAAAAGAAAAATAAATTTAACATTAGAACTAGCACTAGAGGAGAATATACAAAGAGAAATTAAGTTTTCAGAATTCCTATGATGCTGAAAGTTATCAGTGTTTGCATAGACAGAGTTAATAATTATTCTAATAACTTATTAGAATAAATAAACAATTCCAATCATTTATCATCTAATCACAATGAGCATGATACATGGCATATTTGGAAGATGATTGTTTTAACATGTGAAGAAATTTATAATATATCATTAAGTCAGTTAAACAGAACCTAAACTCATACTTTCTCTATACAATGTTATTTACCCTAAATGTTTTCCATAACTGAAAATGCTAAAAAATGGCATAGTAACAATAATGGTAATATTTTTTACCCTAGGCATATACATTTTAACTTTGATAAGCATTAATACTTGTTAAAAGTTAAACAAGGCCGGGCGCAGTGGCTTAAGCCTGTAATCCCAGAACTTTGGGAGGTCAAGGTGAAGGGACTGCCTGACCCACAGGTTCGAGAACAGCCTGGGTGACTTGGCAAGACCTCATCTCTACAATAAATTAAAAAAAAAAAATAGCTGGGCTTGGTAGCACGTGCCTGTAGTTCTGGCTACTTGGAAGGTTGAGGCAGAAGGATCGCCTGAGCCCAACAAGTCGACGCTGGGGTGGCTGTAAGCATGCATGCCACTACACTCCAGCCTGGGTGACGGAGTGAGACTCCAACTCAAAAAAAAAAAAGAAGTTAAACAAAATATTAGTAACGCTCTGACAACATTCTGGATGAGAATCTTATATTCCAAGATTATATTCCAATTATAGAGGAGATTCACTCTAAAATAACTTACTACAGTGTGAAATTCAGGTAACAACGATCTGTTTAAGACCCAATTAAATAGGTTGAGGTACCCGATTAATGAAAAGGCATCCTTAAGTCATACCCCTAAGCCTAGGATCTTGAAGATATCCAGGTGGAAGTCTTTTGTAACCCTTAATGGAAATACGAAAGGCCACGATGCAGGGAGTCAACAGGCTGCTTCCCAGCTCATGACTCATCACTTGTTATTAACTGGCCCTCACGCCCCATCTACACACAGTGGGACTTGGTATGCTCTCCCGTGACCCTGCTCCTTGGCTGCAGTGACTCATACACAGGTGGGCACCTGAAGCACCAACCTAAGCTGGGCCTAAACCCTGCTCTGGGAGAATGTGGAGCTGGAATCATGGCATTCCAGGCTTAATTGGCTGCTTTCCTGAACAGCAGAAATGCCACCTGGAACATTTAGAGCAGGATCTCTATTTCTATCCCTGGAGGGGGAGCAAGGAAAGCTGACCTACAACTCAAAGGAGTCCACGCACAGGGAGCAGACAGGCAAGATGGAGAGGGCAAGTTAGATGCCTACAGAGCTCTGGTCTTGGAGCCTAGCAAAGCTGCCCTCAGAGTCCATGAAACACCTCTGAACCCATAAAATTAAGGGTCTTCTACCCCTGCTCCCCCAAGACAGCTTCAGTGGAAGTCTGATGGCTACAACCAGAAGAGCCCTGGCTAATTCCCTGCCTGAGTTTCACATTCATCATGACCAAGTTCTTTCAGTCTGCTAACCTCACATGCAATGCAAATAAGCAGCCAGAATTTGGCATTTACACGGAAGCTAGGCTAATAATCTGGTTGGTTTTGAAGGGAGAGACAATTTTCAAAACTGGACTGGATAAAGACTGAATGAGTTTCTGTGGTCAGAAATATACTATTGGTTGGGTGTGGTGACTCATAGCTGTAAACCTAGCACTTTGGGAGGCTGAGGTGAAGGGATTGCTTGACCCCAGGAGTTTGAGATCAGCCTGAGCAACATAGTGAAACCTCATCTTTATAAAAAAATATATTAAAAATTAGCCAGGCATGGTGGCGCATGCCTGTGGTCCCAGCTATTCAGGAGGTTGAGGTGGAAGGATCACCTGAGACCAAAAGGTCAAGCCTGCAGTGAGGCATGATTGTGCCAAGGTGCTTCAGCCTGGGCACAAAGGAAAAAGGAGAGAAAGACAGAAATATATTACTGAAGCATAAATTATAAATTGTAAAATTTTTCTTTTTATAATTAAATTTTATGTCGATGAGATTTGCCAATAATAAAAAAACCTGAAAAATTCAGTGTGTCTGAATACTGATTTTTGAAATTTTACCTTTAAAAAATTGAATGAAAAGTCTCTGAAACCTTTATTATTGATTTTAAGAAGAGTATTTTTTTACATTGTAGAAACCCTAAAATCGGGGTCTTACAATGTGTGGTGCATCACAGTTGAATTGGTAGCATTTTTCTCTTTCTTGGAAACACATAAAATGAGTATTTATCTTATAATTGTTGGAATATATTTGCTGAAATATGGTGTTTTCATCTAGTTTACTTTGCCTTGCTCTATAAATGTAATAAATCAGCACTCACTCACTAAAAAAAATTCAAAATGTTAATTCTATTTGTATGTATAAATCAATTCTTATCAATTTCTACAGTTTAATAACATATTTTTGGAGGCTGGCTGTGGTGGCTCATGCCTGTAATAACAGTACTTTGGGAGGCTGAAGCAGGAGGGCTGCTTGAGCCCAGGAGTTGGAGACCAGTCCCCCACATAGTGAGGCCTGGTCTCTACAAAAAATTTTAAAAATAGCCAGGTGTAGTGGCACCTGCCTGTAAGCCCAGCTACTTGGAAGGCTGAGGAGGAAGGACTGCCTGAGCACAGGAGGTCGAGGCTGTGGTGAGCCAGGATCTTGCCACTGCACTCCAGTCTGAGCAACAGAGTGAGACCCCGACTCAAAAAACAAAACAGAATATCCTTTGGGAATTAATGTTCTGCATTACAACATACTTCTGCACCTCTATGTAAACCAACAGCATTCATTAGCACAGACAGCGCTCTGAAACCAGGTGCCACTTTCTCCTTGTGCCTCTGAGCCTCCTCATGAACCTGGACCACACGCCTCCTTCTTCTGAGATGCTGAGAACCGAGAGTTGACACGGGTGGGAATTGTGGCCCCAAAGAGAGAAACCTCTTCAAAGGAGAGAAAAGAGCTTACTTATGGACTTCAGGACATTAGGGTCCCACTGGTACTTTTTTTAAAATTTTTAATTTTAAAGATGTGGGGTACAATTCAGGGTTAGGGATACAAATGTTCATTATGCGGGTACCCTTGTTGATGAGGTATGCCCCCCTTCCCCTCGTTATTTTTTTTAATTTTACTTATTTATTATTATCAAATGTGGTTGGTAACATTAATAACTATTCCCCTAGGTAACATTTATTTTTGAATTAGTAATTTAATTACTCCCAGTCCTTTGGGAGGTCAAAGTGAGAGGACTACTTGAGCCCAGGAGGTGGAAACCAGCCTGGGCAACATAGTGAGACTTCACCTCTACAAAAATTCAAAAAAAGTAGCTGGGCGCGGTGGCGCATGCCTGTAGTCCCAGCTACTTGGGAGGCTGAGGCAGAAGTATTGCCTGAGCCCAGGAGGTCGAGGCTGCAGTAAGCAGTGATGGTGCCACTGCACTCCAGCCTGGGTAAAAGAGGGAGACTGACTCAAAACTAATAAAATAAAATAAAATAAAACTCAAAAAATTTGCAGAAGGATGTAAAGTGGGAAAATTCTAACCTTGTCTTCGTGCCACTGAGCCTTACTTTCAGAGGCAACCATTATTATCAGTTTATTGTTTATCCTTCCATGAATATTTATGCAAATACAAACAAATGAGTGTAATGTCTGGTTTTGCATGTATGTGTGTCTTATTTCTTTCTCCTTTTCAGTACAAATTGCAGCATCCTATACACACCATGGTGTATCTTGCTTTTTCCGCTTATCAGTACCTCTATCCCATATCAATATATTCAGTGCTTTGACCTATTTATGGAGACCTAACATTTGATTACACAGACTACTGGTTCTTAAAAGTGTGGTCCCTAGATGAGCAGTATTAGTTTTGCCTGATGCTATAAATGCAAACTCTTGAGCCCTCCTGAATCCTATGCCTCCTGAATCAGAAACTGTGGAAATGAAGCAATACATATTTTAACGAGACTTTCCAAGTAATTCTAACATATTCTCAGGTTTGAGAACTCTATGGGACATATGAACTACAAATAGCATATATGCACCATAATTTATTTCATCGGCCAGGTGTGAAGGCTCAAGCCTGTAATCCCAGCACTTTGGGAGGCCAAGGCGAGAGGAATGCCTGAGCCCGCGGGTTTGAGACCAGCCTGGGCAACATGGTGAGGCCTCGTTTCTACAATAAATCAAAAAAGTAGCCGTGTGTGGTAGCACACACCTGTAGTTCCAGCTACTTGGAAGGCTGAGGCAGAAGGATCGCCTGAGCCCAGCAGATCAATGCTAGGGGTGGCCATGAGCATGCCACTGCACTCCAGCCTGGTGACAGAGTGAGACTCTGACTCAAAAAAAAAAAAACCAAACAAACAAAGAGAGAGAGAGAGATAAACTGGACTTCATCAAAATTGAACACTTATAGGCTTCAAAGAACACTGGCAAACAAAAAAACAACTCACAGAATGTGAGAAAGTTTTGCAAGTCAAAAATCTGGTAAGAAATTTGTTTCTAGAATATGTAATAAACTATTTTAACTCAACAATAAAAAGACAAATAACCCAACTAAAAAATGGGCAAATAATGTAAATAGGTAAGTCTCCAAAGAAGATAATACAAATGACCAATAAACACACACAAAAATGCTTAACATCATTGGTCATTAAGAAAATGAAAATCAAAAGCACGATGAAATACCAATTCACATCAACTAGGATGGCTATAATCAAAAGACTGATAATAACAAGTGTTGGTGAGGAAGTGGAGTAATTGGAATCCTTATACACTACCAGTAGGAAAAAAAAAATGGTGCTGTCACCTTGGGAAATAGTCTGGCTGTTTTTCAAACATTTAAAAATGTAGTTTTCATATTATCCTGAAATTCCACTCCCAGGTATATAACTAAGAAAAATAAAAATCTATGTCTAAACATAAACTTATACACAAACATTTACAGCAGCATTATTCATAATAGCTAAGAAGTGGAAACAGTCTTGTGTCCAACAACTGATGAACAATAAAACGTGGTATAGTCACATAATTCAGCCATAAAAAGAAAGAACAAGTACTGATACATGCTACTATAAAACAGTAAAAACATTAGGCTAAGAAGACAGTCATAATGGACCACATATTGTGTGATTCCATTTATGGGTAATGTCCAAAACAGGCCAATCCATAGAGAGAAAAAATAGATTAGTGGTTGCCTAGGGCTTGAGGAGGAAATGGACCGATTGCGGAGTAATGGTTAAGGGGAGTGGTTTCTTTTTGGGGAGTAATGAAAATGTTATAAAACTGATGGATGCATAACTCTTTGAATATACTAAAAGTCATTGTGAAGGTATGTAAATTATATCTCAATAAAGCTGATTTTTCTAAAAACAAAAGAGCACCTGTTTCCCCAACAGTCTCAACAACACAAACATACTCAAATTTTTAGACCTTTCCCAACCGAAAGGCAAAACACAGCATTTCAGAGTAACTGTAATTTGCATTTCTCTTACTGTTGGTGATAATGAGCAACTTTTCGTAAGACCCATTTATAGCTCCTTTTCTGCGACCTCTCTATGTGTGTTATAAATGTTTTTCTTTTCTTTTTTTCTTGGTCTCTGTCTTATTAAACTGTAAAGTCCTTTAAATATTAGCAAAACTAGGCCAGGCTCGGTGGCTCAGCCTGAAATTCCAGCACTCTGGGAGGCCAAGGTAAGTGGATTGCCTGAGCCTGCGGGTTTGAGACCAGCCCGGGCAACTTGGCGAGACCTGTCATAACGGATCACATATTGTGTGATTCCATTTATAGGTAATGTCCAAAACAGGCCAATCCATAGACAGAAAAAATAGATTAGTGGTTGCCTAGGGCTTCGGAGGAAATGGACAGTCATAATGGACCACATATTGTCTCTACAATAAATCAAAAATTAGCTGGGTGTTACCACACACGCCTATAGTTCCGGCTACTTGGAAGGCTTAGGTGGAAGGATTACCGGAGTCCAGCAGGTCAACGATGGAGCGGCTGTGAGCATGCCACTGCATCCCAGCCTGGGCGGTGGAGTAAGATTCCAACCACCCCCCCGAAAAATTAGCCTTTTGTCTAAAATATGAATTACAAATACCTTCTCAGGTTGTTCTCTGTTCATGGTGATATTTGCTCCCTAGATTTTAAAATTTTAATATAATTGAATTTATCAATATTTTACTGCTTTTGGGTTTTATGTCATCTTTAAAATATCACATCATAAATTCTCCTAAGTGTTTAGGTCTATTACTCAACCTTCTATTCTGTTCAATGTTTTTCACATGAAATTGAGAACAAGCTTGCCTTAGAACTGACTTTTTAAAATGATTTTAAGTGTTCCTATCTAAGGACATGATTTACCTTTCCATTTTTTCCAGGTCTTCTTTTTTGTCCTTTAGAATCATTTTGAAGTTTTCTTCACACAGTGCATACATATCTTATTAAGTTTATACCTGGGTATTTATCTTTTGTTGTTATGTAAATTATGTTTTTGTCTATTATGTCTCTAACTGTTGATGTCTGTGTGTATGTCCTATGCTGATAACTTCACTTACTTAGTAGGTTACTTTCCTTTATGCAAATGTCTTCATAAATTCAAAGCAATAAAGTTTTTATTGGCTCCAATACATTAAAGAGATTTTTTTTTTAACTTACCTAAAAAGATCAAAAATGGTCAGGTAAGTATAAGCAGTTAAAGCTGCAAAACAACAAAAAGACTGATTAAAATGTTACCAAATTCTTGGTTATAAAAACACAGCAAATCACCAAAACTGCTCAAACCAGGGATATTTACTACCGAAAAAAGTTTTATGTCACGGGTCAACCTCATATTGTGGTAATTATCTAGTAAACTTAATAAACTTGACATGCAGCCAAAGTTGGTTAACGGAGGAGCTTACTGTAGAACCCAATTTCTCCATCAGGAAAAATGAAGCAGTACACGCTCCAAGGCCCTGTGACCATATTTCTGCCTGCTGTCATCTCAGTACTGTTTGAAGTGTATTATTTGAATCGCAGAAAAGAACAATGTTTAAAAACATAAGAAGTCAAGACATGAGAAAAAAAATCACAGAATTTCCTTTTTAAGAAAAAAAATCAACAAGTCTCAAAATCTTATTTATAGGCCAGGCACGGTGGCTCAATCCTATAATCCCAGCACTTTGGGAGGCAGAGGTGAGAGGACTGCCTGAGCCCATGGGTTTGAAACCAGCCTGGACACCTTGGTGAGACATCTCTACAATAAATGAAAAAATTAGCAGGGTGTGGTAGCATGCACCTGTAGTTTCGGCTACTTGGAAGGCTGAGGCAGAAGGATTGCCAGAGCCCAGCAGGTTGATGCTGGGGTGGCCATGAGTGTGCCACTGCACTCCAGCCTGGGCGATGGAGTGAGACTCCGACACACACACACACAAAAATCTTATTTATAAACTACATAAAGTTTTAGTCTATCACATTAAAAAGAAATCTGAGTTTCACAAATAGATTTTTAGTCTTGTTTTAGTAGCTCACTTAAAATGATAATGTCCTAACAAATCAACCAAACTTTACAGTTTACAGGGCCATTTAAATCACTGGGTTATATACATTTCAGAATAATATATTCTATGTAAAGTATGGTATGCCTTTATTTAAAATCAGAAGAATAAAAGTGAAACTAATAACTAACTCCACAGAAATTACAAATGGTGACATACCTATACTATTAGTAGAACTGCACCACATGAGCAGGAAGCCAGTACATATCAGGTTTATTGCACCAAAGAGCAATATCTTCCAGGACTGTGAAGAAGAAAATCATTCTTACTTGTACAGTACTAATCCACTTCTGTGTTCAAGTCTCTGAAATTCACACTTTGATATTCAAAAAGTCTGTGTCATACCTTCTGTAACTACCAACATTATCATCAACTCAGTTACTATTATAGTATATAAATCATATAAATCTAAAAGAATAATTCCAGAAAGGGAATTTTTCAGGAGAAAACACATTCTGACATGGAAACTCTTTTTTTCTTTTCTTTTTTTTTTTTTTGAGTTGGAGTCTCACTTTGTCGCCCAGGCTGGAGTGCAGTGGCCGCTCCCGGCCACCGCAGCCTCGACCTGCTGGGCTCTGGCGATCCTTCCGCCTCAGCCTTCCAAGGAACTGGAACTACAGGTGCGCGCTACCACGCCCAGCTAATTTTTTTGATTTATTGTAGAGATGAGGTCTCGCTTGCCCAGGTGGGTCTCGAACCCGCGGGCTCAGGCAATCCACTCACCTCAGCCTCCCAAAGGCGCAGGATTACAGGCTGAGCCACC
>CAUYQG010242053.1:0-20690 GCA_963574415.1 Tarsius wallacei | reverse complement strand
CAGGCATTTCAAAGAAAAGATGTGGGTGAGTGGAAGGCAGTGGAAGTGAGAGATGGAGCCCATGAAAGCAAAGATTTGGGCCTCGAGCCCCCTCCTTTGGAAGTGCCTGGGCACCCCCACCATCCTAGGGGCTGGTCCTCTCCCCAAGGACCTGTGTTCTTCTCTAACCATTCCACATGTGCCAGGCTCACCTCCCCTCCTGGAGTACCTTTCCTGAATACAGATTAAGGGGTCTGGTAGAGACACACGAGAAGGCACTGGGCAATAGCGTCTGATCCGAGTTAGTCTGGGCAGGGCCTAGCCTGGTGTCCAGCACACAGTCAGCAGTGTTCTGTGGAACTGGGACACAGGGCAAATCCAGTGTCCCCACTGACCCCCGCTGACACCCTACCACTCACCTGCTCCTTTATGCAAGACCAGCTGTGTACCTGGCACCATCCTGGGATGGACAGACAGTCAGAGACAAGGTCCCAAGTGGTAAGTGTGAGCTGAAACAATGATGGCCCCAAGCTGGCTCAGAAGCACGCAGGAGAGGCCCCAACCCAGCCCAGGCAGTCCCCACAGGCGGTAAAACCAGAGCTGGGGTTTGGGGAACTGTCGGGGTGAGCCAGGCTGCAAGGAAAAGAATGCAGGGAGGCTCAGAGGTAGATGCAGATCCAGCCCCTTCAGGACCTGTGGGAGCATTTACAGCACGGTCCTTGCCCACAAGGAGGTGGTGACAAATTGGGGACAAGTTAAAGAGAACGAGATTTAAGCCCCTTTGCCAAGCGGGGAATGGGAGCATGGCACGGGAGAGCTGGTGATTGAGTGCCCAGTGGATCTCAGCCCTGCGCAGGCACTGAGGCGGAGGAGAGCAGCAGGCGACAGGCAGGCTGGACCCGGGCCTGGGTGGGGTGGAGAGGGAGTTTTAGCAGAAGAAACAGTGACGTCAGCCAAGGCCGAGGCTGGAGGGTGCACTCAGGGAAGAGAGGCTGGAACAGATGAGGGAGAGGTCCAAGGCGCTGAGAGGGGCTCCCTTCAGAGCCCAGGCTGGCCTTTCCCCCTGTCCTCTCCCTGTCACAGCCCTGGTATGGAGTGTCCCATTCTAGCCTGAGCCACCTATTTACGTACACCTTCCACTCACACAAAACCCGACTCCAGAGACAAACAGGAGACATAAAAGGGGACGAGATAAAGGTTCATGGAAGCCAGAACCGACTCTATTCTGGAAAATTGAAATATTTTGTACGTAATGACAATCGAGTCACCGCGCGACCTTCCCAGAATAACTTCCCAGATATATGACAGTGACAACAGCCGCCCCATTGGCGCTGACACGCTGAAGGCTCCCCAAAGCCACCACTTAAAAAATGCCTCCTGTGTTATTAACATTTCTCACTTGGGGATGTTTATGGCGCGTCACCGTTATCAACAGGAACAAATTTCAAGAACCTATAAATGACACCACCCCCAGAGACAACCCAGAACAATCCACCATCAGCCTGCCCGGCCCAGGCTAGACTGTGAACATCAAATCAGGCTTATCTGATGGGCCCCCGGCGCCCTGGCCCGCACCCCCGAGTCCTCTGTCCTCCTCACTCACCTTGACCCCTGAAGGCCCCGGCTCCATCTATATCCACTTAGCCTTGCCCAGCAAGAACTACGGTGCTGCTGGGGAGGGTGGGGGCTGCAGAGGGCTCTTCCAGTCACCATCAGGGCTTTGAACCAGGGCAGGTGTTATACTTCCTGATGGCTGCAGAGTCCCACCCTGCACACCTGCAAAGAGACAGACTCTTTTCCTCCTCTTTCTGTCCTTGCTGCATTCGTTCATTCATTCATTCATGTATGCATCCATCCATATAACATGTTTGCTGAAGTGACTGCAGTGTTGCATGGATGCCTGGATCATTCACAGGGTGCAGTCTGGTGATCCCCATCCCAAAGGACAAGGGCAAGAGGCCTTCCTCGGTGGCACAGCCCTGCAGCTCCCTAGACTCCTGGAGGGAAGGGAGGGGGCCCCTGGGGAAGCCACGTCCCCTGTGTGAGCTTGCGGGGGTGGCCGAGAGGCAGCCTCAGGACCTGGAATGTCAGAACCCACGGTGCTCTGGTTCCCATCCTGGGAGCAGCCTGCAGGAGGCAAAGGACCTGCTGCTGACACAAAGGACAGAGCAGGCCTCATCCCTCCGGCTGATGCTAAAAACTAACCTTGGAACCAAACAGGAGGTCTGAATGTGGCATAATGGCAGGCAGCTTGGACTTTGTAGTAGGCTGTGTGAGCATGGCTGTAACACTGATGAGCTCTGGTCTTCTCAGCGTCAGTTTTCTTAGCTGTAAAATGGGACTAAAAGCATTCTCAGGGCTGCTAAGTGAGTCAAATGAAAGGGTAACTGTGAAGGGCACAGTGAGCTTCTTGACACAGAGTCAATGCTCAGGACGTGAAGACAGTTACTGTGTACAGGGAGGGAGTCTATCCTTTTGCTTTGGACTTTAATTCTTCCAAAATAGGCAAAGGCCCCGGTGAGGGGTTTTGTAGCCATTGAGTTTGGAGAAGGCGTGTTCTGTGGGAGAAGAGATGAAAGGTCACTCTGGGGACATGGGGGAGGTGCAGGGGAGGTGGCAGCCTGGCAAACAGGCTGGCTGGCACTGTCACCTCCTGGCCTCAGCCAGCCCTGCCCAGCTTGGCCACTGTGTAGTGACCTCAAGCTAGCCATGTGCCCGCCCTCTCAGCCTCGGTTTCTCCATTTGCCAAGAAGGCCTCCTCTGGCCTGCCATTCATATCCGGCACCTACAATAGCTATTTGTAAAACGTTTTGAACAGGATTGGGAAAACTTAACGAGATAATGAATGTGAGAGCGCTCTGAAAACACTCCATGTTTTGTAAATGTAAGAGATTATTATTCCCATTTACCACCCTTTTAAAAGGATGTTTTCCCTCCATTCAGCCAAATTTAACTTGGATGATGAAGAGCCAGGCCCGGGTTTCCCCAGCTATAATTTCCCGGCTTCCTTGTGCTTCTGAATATTAAAACACAAAGACTTACATTGCAGAGAGAAACCGAAACAGCGGCCTATTAGAGATGCCACTGCACAGGCGGAATTCAAAGTGATATTTCAAGCAGGGCGTTCTGTTTATATAAACCTAGAGAGCACTCGATGAATGTCAGCAGAACTTTGAAATTAAAATCGCTTCTTTTTTCATACGCAGCTCACTCTGTCATTGAGCCCGCGTCTTGGGTAGTCGTGGAGGCTAGAAACCACTAGGGGTTTGCTTCACAATGTTAGAAATGCTAAGAGATGCGGCCGAAAGGCATCCCAAATGACTCCGAATGGGCCAGCCCGGGCCCGCAAGGATGAGACTGAGTTTGTCAAGTGACAGCCGCCGGGAGCGCTGTCCGAGGTGCTGAAAAGGACTCCAGGCTCTGGGGTGACTGGGGAGCATTTGGACAGGGCATCCTTCTCCAGTGGCACATTCCTGCTGCTCCCTGGAATTCTTGAGGGAACACAGAGGGCCCCGGGGAGGCCAAAGGTCCCGTGTGAGCTGATGAGAGTGGGGTACCATCCGGCAGAGAAAGAAGCGTGAGGGGAGGGGAGGAGAGCCCCCCACATGACGACTGCAGTGGAAATAACAAGACAGAAGTGAGCACGGAAGCTGGAGGAACTGGAAAATAAAGTAATAAAATAGAAAGAAACACCTGGTGACAGCAGGGAGATAAATGGTGCGAGTTGTACGGAGGGCTCATTTTTGTGCAAATATTTGGGGCTCTGAAAAATAAGACTGTTTATTATAAATCTGTCTCCCAAATAAGTCTTGCCACTGCACAGGTGTCACCTGCAGTGAAGTTCTCCCTCTATGATGGGGAGGGTTGAACTCGTAGGGTGACGTGTGGCTGCCACTGCTCTTTCTGTTCTATGAATAGCCCTTCCCGTGGGGGTGTATGACTGCTGGGAGCCCAGATGAGGAGCCAGGCTTGGCCAGAGACCGCTTTGGTGGCCTTGACCTTCATTCCAAGCCAAGCGGCTGCTGGGGCTGTACGGTGTCCCGGAATCAAGGTGACTGACAGGTGCAGTGGTGGCTGAGGAGTCTCTCGATTCAGCCTTTAACTACCAGGAGGGCTCTTGTGCCAGTTTCCGGCTCCAGCTCAGCAGCGCAAGAGATGACAGAGCATGAAAGCGCAGCAGAGGGAACGAGCTGAGACAGGAGGACTTCAGGGCTCACCCACCCCTTCTTTGCAAACTTTGAAAGTGGAGCCACCCCTCTGCCTGAAATGGCTTGAGGCAGTTCTTCCTGGAGCCAAGGGAAGGATCAGGAGACTCCAGGAACTTGAGGAATCTTCCAGAAGAATCTGAGGCCTCTAGCCCCAGGTTCTCAGGCCAGTAAGATCAGCAAAGCAAGCAAGTCCTCAAAGCTGGTGTGGTAGGCAATCTTGCAGTGGTCCCTTTCCCTGCTAATCAGACACTGACTCCCAGGAGAGGACATGGCAGCGGAGAGCATGTCTCACTGGTAGGGTCACTTTGAGGATTTCGGTCACACATTCCCCCACCCCCCACCCATACACATAAAGTCTAAGGCACTCTTTTCAGAGGACCCAGAGGATTTTGCTCTTGGGTCCCAAATCTTCTTGATTGTGAAATAGTCCAATGAATGGTGGGTCCGGAGTCTCTTCAGGCTCATCAGAGCAAAAGGAGATTGCTGTGGGTTCAAGTGCTGACACCTTTCATATGAAACAGTGACCGGAAGCAGGTTCCCTAACTTCCCCAAGCCTGTTTCCTCAGCTCTAAGGAGGGCCTGAGCACAGTAAGGTTCTTAGGAAAACTCAACCCAGGAAGACACATAGAACCTGCAACCCCGGGCCAGGCACAAATCAACACTAGCTCTTTTCAGCATTGTTTGGACAAGATCTCTGCCCTGCCCCAGGCGCACAGCAGGTGCTCCTAAATTGTCAGATGGACTTGAGTCTGCTTCTGAGATGCAGTGTTCGCACAGCCGCCTGGGCATAGCTTCATCAAGGTCATCATCATCCCTTACTGTCACCATGACTGACTTTGAACACATCGGACTGTGTGGTTGGGACATCACGTGTCTTTCCCACCTGGACCCTGAGGACAGGGGCTATCTCTTCTTCCACCCCCATACCTCCAGTGCCTGTAACTCAAGAGCATGTTAGGGAAAGATAGCATCTCAGCCTAGATGGCCTTGCAAGCCAGACCAGACTCCACCCCGCACCGAACCTCCACAGATCCCACCAGAGAGAGCCATTTTCTAGATGCAAGCAGCTCCCTTCCCCCAGTTCCATGCTCCCACCCGTTTCATCTTGCTTCATATGTGGCTCCAGATTTGCAAGTCTGCACCTTTGGAAAAGACACCTGCTTGCTCCCTGGCCGGGGCCCTCTGCCCCAGACACTGGCTTTGTGCTGTTTATGTCTCCCTCGTTTTCAAGGCTTTGGCTGGAAACCTGGCTTCTCATGGTTGATCCCAGCCGGTTCCGATGATATTTTACAGTGCCTTCTTAATTTACTGCCTTTTTATGACTATAGTAAAAGGCCACACATCAGGGAATGCCATCAAACAGGAAGAAGCGTCCCCTCTCCTCGTCAGCTCAAGTTGAGCATTGTAATTTACATGAAAACCTTGTGGCTTAGGGTGTTTACCTCCCATGGAACCTGTTTCTTCTCCCATTATGAGAATGAGATAATTAAAAACTTCCCTGTTCCTTTGATACTGAATTAGGTTAGCTCAGCCCAAATGCAAATGCCAGTTTGAAAGCCGTTATGTCATTTGGGTTTCAGTGTAGAGCCATTCGCTTTTTTTCCAGAAATGTTTTTTTTTCCTCTTCCCTGATCCCAAATTAGACATGGGAAGAGAAATAAGGGATTTGTTCGAGTCTGATCAGGAAATTTACATCTCAAACAGAAATGTTTAGGGAGTCTGGGGCCAGAAAGGCATCAGAGGCTGTGTGGCTTCCCCTGAGTCAACAGGCATCACAGCTTGTCCAATGTGAGACAGGAAAAGCATGAAGAGGTGAGTAAGAGATCCAGTTCTCCCTACCTACCAGCTACCATCACTTCCGAATGATGGTACTAATGCCATGGCAAGATATTCCTGCCCCAACTCAAACTGCCTTCGGCAATGCAGAATGTATGATGTCACCTACACGGAAAGCTAGGGAGCTGTAGCCTGCAGGGTCAGTCTATTCGAGGGCTCAGCCATGTCACCAACCACCTTTGCTCTGCCATCTTTAGTGGTGACTTCCTGCGCCTGCCGGGAGCCAGAGGACTGCTCCACATCCAGGCTCACGTGATACATGTTCATGTTGCAGGGAACAAGAGCTGGGATATCCTGCACCTTTTGCCAGTGGAAAAAAATCTTCTGCTGGATGCCTTCACACTTCTCTCACCTCAGGAGCCAAAACGGGGCCATATAACCACTGCTGAATAATCCCCAATATGAGGAATAGGAGGACAATTGGCCAGTCAGGTTCACCCACACCACCCCCAGGCTCATGCCTACATCAAGGGAACGGGTTTTGATGGGAGATCAATGCTGTGCCGCCAACACAGTGGTACCCACAATAATAGAGGTAACTTGTATTAAATGTTGAATCATTCAAAGAAATGCATATGTAAAAGCCAAAAGTAGCAAGAAAATGAACCCCCAGAACAGACCAAAACTGGACGCAGACCTTTGAGTTCTCTCTAAGGAGAGTCTTACTCTTCCCCATCTCTTTTGGAGTCTTGAAAGCTGGTCGACATGGTACCAGGAGAGCAAGTGAGACCTGGGGTCATGGTGGAGCCAAGTGGTTCTCAAATGGGGTTGAGTTCACTTCCCAGGAACAGAATATCTGGAGATATTCTGTTGTTATTGTCATCATTGTTCAAGGATGCAACTGGCATCTAGTGGTAGAGGCGAGGGAATCAGCTAGATATCCTGTAATGCACAGCACAGCCCTCCATAGCAAAGACTCGTCCAACCCATATGTCTATCGTTGTGAAGCTGAGAAACTCTATTTAGCCTGGCCTCAGTGAAGGATATTCCCATGGTGCTCTGCTCCCTGAGGGAGGGAGAAAGGAGGATGACCTCCAACCAGATGTGCTGGAAGCCTGGAGAATACAGAGCCAGTCATCGCCCCCTTCCCTTCCCTCACAGAACTTTCCTTTACCTCTGGCCAAAAAAAGAAAAACAGAGAGAATCTATTGTACTCTGCCTTGTTCTCCATGAGCGTCTCCCTGGGAGGAGACGGCCCCATTCAGCCATTCCTGTGTCCACCCGGCACTCTCAGGGCAGTTATGCCATAGACATAGGTCAGAAGGAGGGAGGAGAAGAAGGGTGGAGGAGAGGTCTAGAATTGAGCAGAGACAGTGTGATTTAGAGGCCACAACCCACAAGGCAAACCTTGGCCAGGGCTGAGATCAGCTGATTCTTAGCTGGGAACCAAGACAATTCAAGAGCGGGTCAGAGAGATTCAGAGGTTTTGCTTGAAAAATTCAACCTGGCAATTCAGACTAAGCCAAAGGGTCCTCTGACGAGAGTGGGGGGAGGAGGTGTCACTGGGGGCAGCCCTGAGGACAGTTGCAGGGTGGATGGGACCGGAGAAGGTGGAGCCAGGAGAGGGAGGGGACCAGGGCCAGGCCAGAGAGCAGGGATGGAGTCCATCAACGTGCCGCTCAATACTCAGCAGATTGGGGACCAGGAGTGGGGAGAGTCGTAGGTCCCCAAGAGGCAACGAGCCCTGTTTAGGGGCTGGAGAACTGGAGGGGGCAGAAAGGCAAGGAGGCCCTTTCCTGGGGGAGGCCACCATGAGGAGAGGGGCCGCTGCCCAAGAGAAGCTGGGGGTTCTGGGAGAACCCCCACGGTTGGTGCTGAAGAGTCCCGGGGCCCTTCGATTTCACAGTAACAGACCACAGCAGGATGTCTTGTCACTGTCACCTGTCAGCATCTGCAGAATGTTCACCAGAGGCTGCAGTCTCAGATGCCAGGAATTTCCCATCAGCTGCGAGACACTTGCTAAGCCAGGCGCCAGCTTGGGGAGGGGGTGAGAGAGGCTGAGCATCGTGCCTCAGCACCAGGCTCTGATATTAAAATTGCTGGGAGCCCTGGTGAACCTTGTCCTGGCCGTGTGGTGCAATAGAGACACACCCCTCAGAGTTAATAAGGAACTAAGAAATTAATTTCCTGTCTGGTGCCTTTGTCCGTCAGTGACAGCTCAATGCCGTCATCGGGAGGGCACTTAGGTGGCAAGGATTGCGAGGGGGCTGGAGTGCCGAGGGCCATGCCGCCCTTCTGGAAGTTTCCTGGAAGAGGGATGGAAACATCTGTGAAATCCAAAGCAGGTCAGGGTGCCTGCCCCTGGGATCATCACTTTCGAGAAGGTCACTTTGATTTTCACTGGGCCATGGTTTGTTGCAGTATTCCAGGCACCAGCTCAGCTCAGCCACGTCTAGGCATCCTGGTGCCTCCAGAGAGACTATGCAGAGGACAGGGAGGCATCTTCTCAGGGTGACCTCATGTGACACCATAGTCATGTCCAGTCCTTCATTTCATAGAAACAACTGTCCAATGGGGAGTGTGTCACATTCAAATGAAATAAGAAAAGGCACAGTGACACTGACCTTGCTTTCTAAGATTATGACCCTGGAGGGGCGGGGGGAGGAGGGAGTGGGGATGGGCCAATTCGTTAGTCAGTGACTGAGTGGTTGCTACTTGCTGGGGACTGTGTTCTGACCCTCTGTTGAATCTCTCTTGATCCTCCTGATGGCCTGTTGGGGAGACGGGGATCCCCATTGGACTGGTGAGGGATGCGGGGCCAGGAAGGATTGAGTGACTTGCCCAAGATCCCACAGTGTTCACAGTGGCCCAAGTGAGAGACGAGCTCAGGTCTGAGTCCATGACTAAGCTCTTTCCATCATCTGACTGCAGGCAAGATCACAGATCATTGTATTTTTTTCTTACTTTAATTCCAAAGTCAGTATCCACCACCAAAAGCATCTGACTGAATTCCATCATTCATTCCTTCATTCAGCAAATAGCCAACAAAGCGTTGTTCTTTCAGAGTCAGCCTTTCACAACTGAACGTTTGATAACCTTCTCCCTAACGGGTACAACCGTATGTTGCATCCTGGCTACCCGTCCAAGCCTTTCCGGTGATTGGATCTCAAAACTCAGAGGTTTTTCTTCCACTGAGAGATTGAATCTTCAGTTCCATGTGGAGGCTCATTCAACATCAACACGTTCCTGAACCATTTCACTTATTCAACAAATATGCAACAAGCCCGGCTCTGGGCCAGGTGCAGACTCGATGCTGGGTGAGCAAAACAGACATGGAGTCTGGCTCCGGCCCTCATCACAGAGCCCGGCCCTGACCAGCCCCCGTTCTCAGCTCTCTGGGCCAAACCTCTGCTCTTTTTGTGATGGCTCTTTTCCTGAATGCTCACTGACGGCTGAGTCTTCCCTGAGACCTCTGTCAATGTCTCCTGTGTCTCTTTTCCCCTGGGATCCCCGCAACTGGCTTCTTGTCACTTCACACTCAGCCCTGGGTCACATTCTCACAGGCCCTCCCAAGCTGCCTGGCTCCAGTCTTCACTCCCCTCTCCCTTCATCCCCGCCAGCCTGACTTTTGCTCTTGCTCGTGGCATCTGACACCATCCAGAATCACCTTCTTCTTTCTCCAAATATGCATAGTTCATGTCTCCCGTGCTTTCTGAGGGCAGAGACTTAGTCTTCACGGAAGACCCCAAACCTAGGCCAACCTCTGGCCTGTCGTGGCTCTTGATTGACATCTATTGAATAAATGAGTGAATGAGTGAGTGAATGAACACCCTGTGAAGTGAGTGCTAGGATGACCCCCACTCTGTTACCCTAAGAGGCTGAGAATCCCAGCCCAGAGCACCCACTGGAGAGGGTGGGGGGCGGGGAGCCAGGACGCCGGCCTCTCACAGTGACTGTGGAGAGACCATTTTTCCATCAGCTCCAAGCTGGTGTCCTTTCTCCTAGAAGCCAGAGAAACACAAAGAAGTCACTAAGAAAGGTGTCCCGCCCCAGGGCACCCAAAGCCCTCAGTCAGAAGTTATTTTCCGACTCTGCCTTCCTCCCGTCCTCCTTTCTCCAAGGGGGCCCCTGGCTTGATTTACCTGCGGCCACCAGGATTAATGGCCGTCCCTGGGTGCGAGCGTCACTGAACGGCTCCATAGCAACAATATTCCGCAAACACCAGCAAGTGTGTTTTCCAAGGGGACTCTATCCCTGACACGAAATGGAATATTTTGAGCGAAATTTAAACACAGTTTTTGAGCGGCGCGGCTCTGGATTCCTCACACTTCACAAATGCTTTCTTTGCAAACATGGGTGTCCCAGTTACCCTGGGCTGGTGCCAAGGCCCTCGGCCCAGCGTCTGTTTTCTCAGCTTAAGGCAGCCGTGGTAAGAGCTAAAAACAAACAGGGAGAGAAAGCCGTGGGCCTCCAAGCAGAGGGATGTGTGTGTTGCACAAGAGAGTACCTGTGTGTGCATGTGCAGAGAGGATGACCCCGTTTGTCTCCCACACTGGCACTGATCAGTTGGTCATCGCAACCCAGAACACTGCTGTGAGATTGCTGGGACCCTGTCTGAGCCTAGTGGGAAAGAATGCCATCTGCCATGGTTTAAATGCAAAATTCCAAGGGCCAAGATGGAAGTAGGGATTTGTGCGTGTGAGAAGAAATCATCCTAATACACCACTGTTGTCATGGATGAAAACAGAAGAGAGATCAGGTTAAAATAAAGGCTCAAATAAGCTCACATGCAGAAGTGAAGGCCCTTGTAGTGTCCTTCACTCTGTCTTAGCAGAGGCAGAAGAGCTGAAGAGAGAGGTGATGGGGAGGAGGGTGAGTGAACTAGCCACCCACTGGCAAAGGTGCTTCCCAGCCCCCAGCACAGGGGCGCTCCTCAGTGACCAGTCCAGGCTGAGTGTCCCATTCACCACCACCCCAAGGGCAGATGTAGTCAACAAGCCATTGATTCAACCAACACTTCTTGACTGCCTGGTGGGAAATGAATGTCCTTCTGACACGTACACTACTCTCAGGAAACCTGGAGTCTAGAGGAGGCACGGAGACGCCAGCCTAAAGCCCCATGGAGGGGGCAGGATTAGCTGAGGCTTCATGAGAGGGCCGCCAGGGGAGTCCCAAGGAGCATGCAGTTATTTTTGGCTGGAAGGATAAGGGGAGGCTTCAAGGGCAGTGTGGCGTTGGAGCTGGGTCCTGACAAGTAGGTGGAATGTGAAGGGATTCCAGGCCTTGGGCACAGCATGGGCAGAGCAAGCTGAGTGGCCCTGATGCCTAAGCTGGGGCCAGGGTGGAAAGGGAACGAGGGAGCTGTGGATGGATGGTGGATCAGGCTGACCGACCATGGAGGCCTTCGGTATCAGGAGTGGAGTTGTGTTCACGGGAACTGAGGAGTCATAGGAGGTGGCAGCAGATGGCACCGTCGGAGCTGGGACTTGGGAATATGGCTGTAGGCATCGGGTGAGAGGACCTGGCTGAAAAGCAGGAGACCAGGCAAATGACTGGTGCCAGGGTGTGTGGGGAAGGCCAGACTGGGGCGAAGATCTCAGGGACTGAGGGAAAAGCCGCAAGCCTTCCCACCCCTCTCCCCGCCTTTGGTTCTGCTGGCATTCACAGTGCCTCTGACTTGATGGCCATAGGGGTCGTAGTGAGTGACCACCCTGCGGCTCAGTTCTACCCCCATGGACCAACGTGGGTCGTGGTCTCTAAGCACGATGCTTAGACACACCAGAGGATGCTGGAGGACTCCAGGTATTTCCGTCGCACCATCTGGAGAGGGGTGGGTGGGATCATCCACTCCCTGCAGGCCACAGACACCCACCTCAACTGGTGACCTCAGCGCCTGCCAGGAGAGGGGACAGTTGAGGCCAGCATCGGAGTCTGCAAGCTTGCTCCCCTCCACTGTGTGCAGTGGGCTGGCCCAGGCAGCCTTGCTGTGTGGTTCCAGCCAGGGGTTTCACGGCAGAGCAACGAAGATGGGACCTGAACCCGTGTTGGCATTCAGGATGTGGAGCCCCGCTGGTTCGGGGGACGAGACGGCATCTCCTGCAAGGGCACATGCTCTGGGAAGGGACGGGCCTGCAGTAGCTGCTCTGCAAAGGGAACAGCCCCCGGATTTGCCTGTGTCATTAGTACAGCGGGTTCCATGATTACCCGAGGAGGCTTACAGGTTATCAGCAAGCTCCAGGAGCCACTGGAGAAAGGAAGAAGATAAAGAGGGATTTAAAAAGAAAATAACAAAAAGAAAAACTGTATTTTCTAATCCAAACCCTGCCCGGCAGTGGCTTTGTTAACCCGCAGTCACTCCTCCAAGACACAAACTGTTGAGGGCCACAATTACTTCAGTGATTACACGTTATCTTGTCCTGCCAAGGTATTAAAGGGGAACTGGGGGACACATTAAAAAAACATACAGCCCAATTTAATCATGATTCCCTCTAAAACAATTGCTGGAATCTCACCGCTACAGTTGCCAGAAAATAAAAATCCTATAGAGGCTCGACGGGCAGGACACGATTCATTCTCTGCTGCCTTCACAGTCGCCCATTTGTCAGTCAAGGGAGAGCTTTGGGATGTAGGTCTCGGGTGGGATTTAGTGGAGGCGCTCCCCAGGTGCTCCCCCGGAGCAGAGGGAAGGTGGCCCAGGTCCCAGCCTCCGAGACTTCCCTGCTGAGAGCAGCTGTCCTGACATCACACCACCAGGAAGGCGCTGGACAGGAAGGATGAGTTCTAGAGAGCTAAGCCCAGGCCACTTCCAGCCCACTGAGGCTCTCAGGACCCAACTCATGGTCAAGACTGTGAAGGAGCACATTGCCGGAAGCCAGCTTTGTTCTGAACGCCACTGCCGAGGGTGGGGAGCAGCAGCAAGGTCTACACTTCTGCACACATACTGTCTCTGCAAAGCAAGGGAGGTGCAATCATTTGCTCCTAGATGATTCTGGACATCAGGGAGGGGGCAAAGCTAGAGGATGAGGTCGCGGTGGCTGGTTCCCTGTCCCCACTCTCTCCCTGTCTGCTGGGTGAAATAGGGCAAGTCACAATCTCTCTCTCTCTCTCTCTCTCTCTCTCTATATATATATATATATATATATATATATTTCCTGGAGACATCTAAAATATTTTTGAGGATATGTAGTTTTGCCTTCTCCCAGCATTTGGAAGATACCAAGAAGTGTCTCAGTGATCCTGTTTTTATGCTTGGACCAGAATGACTGGTGTTTAGTTCATATATATATTTTATATATAATATACAAGTATATATTATATATAAAATATATATTATATTTTATATATAATATATTTGAATATTATATATAATATATTTTTTATATTTATTTCTATAGCTTTGGGATACAAGTGGTTTTTGGTAACATGGATGAATTATACAGTGGTGCTACCTGGGCTTTTAATGCACCCATGGCCCGAATGGTGTACATTGTACCTGACAGGTAATCTTTCATTCCTCACCCCCTCCAACTGTTGCATTCTCTATGCCTTTGCAGATTCATAGCTTAGCTCCTGCCTGTGCATGAGAACATGCAGTATTTGGTTTTCCATCCCTGAGTTACTTCACTTAGGGCCATGGCCTCCAGTTCTATCCAAGTTGCTGCAAAAGACATGATATCGTTCTTTTTTATGGCTGAGTAGTATTCCATGGTATACATGCCACATTTTCTTTCTCCATGTATTGGTTGCTGGGCACTTAGGTTGATTTCATATATTTGCAATTAATTCACAATCTCTCTTGACTCAGTTTTCCTGAATCGAAATGGAAGGGGATGGATAAGTTGACCTGGATGATCTGTGAGTTTCCTCCTACTTCCAAGAGCCTCTGTTCCAAGAGGAATAAGCAGAAGAGTTCAGGAGGCCCATGACTGTAGGATCCTTGCAAATCTTTCATGCACAAGTTAAAAAGACATAAAGCATCCAATGAGGATGTAAACAATAGTTCCTAGAGAAGGATGGGGATGATGTGGGGTCCCCCAAGGACCTGCAAGTTGCTTTGTGCTTGCATCATCTGGATAAGGACTAGAAGTGATCCCCACAGCCCAGGGGAATCCCACATCTTCAGGCAATGTGACCGGAGGGTCATGGGGTGATGATTTCTTGAATTCCTGGAGACATCTAGAATATTTTTCGAGGATATGTAGTTTTACTTTCTCCCAGCGTTTGGAAGATACCAAGAAGTGTCTCAGTGATACTGTTTTTATGCTTGGACCGGAACGACTGGTATTTAGCTCATTGACATGCAGTGGCTTGAGCTTCCCTTGGAGATGAGGAGGCTTCCTCGGTGTTTGAAAAGAATGTCTTAGCTTTGCCTAGATGGGCTCTTCTCTTAAGGAATTATACCTTCCAAGTGAGCAGTTCTGAATCAATTGGGTTTTGCTCCCCATATAAGTTCTTACACGGTCTCAGGGAAGCTTCCTCAGCAGCACTAGTGTGAGATGAAGTGCCATGGGCTTGCGAGGTCAGTTTTGAAGGTTTACTATACGTCAAGCACGGTTCAAATGCTTTATCTCACTTAATTGTCACAACCTCAGGGAGTAGGTATTGTTCTTCTCTCCATTGTACGGGTGAGAAAACTGAGGCACAGAGATGTGATTGCCCAAAGTTCACAGCCAGGAAGGAGCAGAAGCCAGACTCCAGTCCAGATGGTCATGTCTGAAGCACACACTCCCCACCATTCTGCTTTTTCAGCACCAGACAGACCAGGAATCAAGGGCTGGACTTTGGAGGGCTACTTAATTCTTCACATTTTAGATTCTTTGTGTGTAGAGATGATTATAACCAGTCCTATTGTGTGAGATTGTTGTGAGGATTACACGAGCTAAGTCTTATGAAGTACTTAGCACCCAGTACCTGCATCATGCAGGACTAAAGAAATGGTAAGTTCTCAATAATCATAGTGGGGTGGTGGTCGTAACCAGAGGACAGTCTGAATTATATAGTGGAGAGTGTTACTGACTTACCAGTAAGAAGACATGATTTTTTTTAGGAGTTAGTGCTCTTGGTTGATGCAACAGAAAATTCACCTTGAACTGACTTAAAGGTAAGAAGAAAATGTAGAGTTGAGGTTACTGAAAAGTCTTAGGTGCACAGGCTTCAGGTATGACTGGATCCAGGGGTTCCATCAACGGCATCAAGGCACAGTGTCGCCTTCCCTCAGCTCCGCCTCCTTCCTGCCAGCCCCCTTCTTGGACTCCATGTCCTGCAAGAGATGGCTTCCAGGAACACTACATTTCATCCTCCCAGGTTCAAGTCCAACATGAAAGAGCATCCCTGTCACCCAATGGCTCCAGCCAATCACTCTGATGGGCTCTGGTAGGGCCATGAGTCTATCCTGGAACCAACCCACATGGCCCAGAGAATGCAAGGCTCCGATTGGCTGGCCTGAATCACATGCTTCACCCTGGACTGAGTGGGGTAGAGGTGGACGATTTGCTAAAGAAAATTTGGCAACTCTTATCAAGAGAGCACCAAATGCTCAGAGTTGCATCCAGCTCTGCCTCCCATTAGCCATGTGGCCGTGAGCAGATCATGAGGCACCTCTCAGTCTGGTGCAGAGGGTGGCACAAACCCAAGTTCCTCCAGAGCTATCAAGGGGAACAGATGGTCAGAAAAGGCCCCAGAGCACATCAGTCACTCTAGAGACGCCCCGATGACTGTTCAGTGCCACTGTCATCTGATGGGGTTGATTCCCTGCCTAATGGGGCACGGTTCTGAGTGGGCATAGCAGCCCCAGGGGCAAGACTGGGGCACACGTCCCTGGGGAGGGTGGGAGAGGCAGGGGAGGGCAGTGGGCTTTGCTGCCAGCTGTCGGGGAGGATACGGCCCAGTCTAAGCTGCCGGCAGGGCCTCTTTGAGGCTGTTGAGAAGGAGGCCATGTCGCCTGTGGATCTGGCTCCTGGGACTGGCGAAGAGGCTGGAGGAGCAGGGACCGCAGCCCTTCAAGACCTGATCACCGGGCATTTGTGCTATTCCACCCCCATCTCTGCTGAACCAGGGCTGCGTGCCCTAGGCAGGACCTTTTCTCTGTAGTTTTCTGTGTCCCAGCGAGAGGCCCACAGCTTCTCTTCCCGGGGCTGGTTAGAGCAACTCTTGTGGTGATCACTAATAAATCAAAACTGAGTTCAAGGAGAGAGGAGGAGACAAACCAGACACCAGCCTACAGTCTCCTCCCAGCTCATGCTCTGCCCACTGCAGGGCACACACAGCCTGCACCCAGACGAGTCCCTGGCAAGCGACAGACAGGCAGACACTGAGCACCCCGGCAGACACTGCCAGCCTGGGATTCCACCCTTGTGGGAGCACCCACCAAGCATCACAGTGTCTCCTCATGGGATGTAGGCCCCAGAGAGTGATGACCCCCAACTCCTGACTCCATCGGCCACCCGGGAACTGATGTCAGGCATTTTAGAAAAATCTCTTTAGTTTTCCGCCCATGTCTCCCTTGGAACAATGAGTCTCGTACATTGACTGCCCGCCATGGCATTTGTGCTGAAATTGCCTCCCTGGGCTCCGGGAACAGGGAGATCCCCTTTTTCTCGGCACTTGGGGGTCTAGAGATAAAAGCACACTTTGCCTTCTCCTCTCCTTTCTGACCCCAAGACTTGGGTCCCATTTCCTCTCTGCTCTTGTCCTTCTGGACAGAAAAGCCCTTATCTCCGTTTTCACGGGCTGCCTGCCCCCCTCAGTCAACGCCCCTCACCCCTGCATTCCCTACCCCAGACCAACGTCTTCGAGTTTCGTTTCCAGTCCCCAAGTCATTCCCATCAGTCCAAGATGACCCTTTCTGGTCCCTGCAGCAACTCTGAGCCGGGGGCTTCCATGGACCCCAGGGGTCCTCCCTGGATCTGGCCGATGGCAGCTCAGGGCCACCAACCTCCCTGGCAATTTGCTTTCCTCCTCCCTGGCCCACTGCCTCGCACATCACCACACTAGGACACATCTGTCACTCTTCTACCCACCGACACGGCCTCCGAGAGTCTCTGGGCCCCATGAGAGTTTAATGTTGTCGTTAATGTAGAGATGTCATTGGATGCTTCTTGCCCAGGTCGTTTATAATTATTTAAATGAGGCTGGGCCGGCGCCCACCCACACATGCTATTGGACAGCCATGAAAATTCCCCAGCAGTGTCCGTGCAGGATGGCTTGACCTCCTGGGGGCCTTTGGGTAGGACTTTCTCAGAGGCTTCTCTCCAAGCATGTTCTCTCTCTCTCTCTCTCTCTGTCTCTCTCTGGGGTGAGGAGGTGGGGAGCGGGGTGTGATCACTCATCGCCTCAGCATCCGCCAGGAGCCAGATGTGCCCAGGGCTGTACCAGGACAACTGCCCCATTCCTGTGCCTTTTCTGTGTCGCATTCGGGCTGAAGTACCAGGCCAGCTCCTGAGCCGGCATGGCTCCCAGATCCCCACGCCAGGTGGAAATTGTTTAACTATATTCCCATGACTGGAAAATTCTGGTAATTGTGTAATAACAACAGCAGCAGCACTCAGCAATTACCCGGGGTTTTTCATCTTCAGACCACTTTACCCACATTAACTAATTAAGTCTCCCAGCCTCCCTCCAAAGCGAGGAGGGCTGCCGGCCCCAGACTCCCGCGGGTGCACGCTGGCAAGATGAGAACGGCCAGGCGGCAGGGACAGTGGGGCTTCCGCCTCTGCTCACAGCCCCCCAGTCCTCTTGCTGGGCGTTGCCTGACTGCCCCGGCCCTGCTGAGCACTGGCAGGGGAGCGGGGGCTTCCATGTGCCCTGTCTCGCTGCATTGCAGTGGGGGGGGTCCCTGTACCCAGTATGTGCCACGGGGCCTGCCTCCCAGGGATAGCACAGTTTGGCCACCGGCCATGCCTCCTCTTTCGGTTCCTACTCCCTCCGTTTTCTCTCTTTACTTCTTCTTTTTTTTTTTCAGTCAGAGTCTTACTCCGTCACCTAGGCTAGAGTGCAGTTGCATGATAACAGCTCACCACAGCCTCAACCTCCTGGGCTCAGGTGAGCCTTCCATCTCAGCCTCCCAAGTGGCTGAGTGGGACTATAGGTGGGTCACCATGCCTAGCTATTATTATTATTTTTTTTTTTTTTTGAAGAGACGAAGTCTCCCTATATTGCCTAGGCTGATTTCAAACTTCTGGGCTCAAGCAATCCTCCTGCCTCCGCCTCCTGAAATGCTGGGATTACAGGCCTGAGCCACTGCATCCAACCTACTTTTCCTTTAATTGTCCCCGACTTTGAGGACCTGAATCAGCCCCCCAGGTGCCTGGCTCCAGGTTCCCTTGAAGCTGTTCTCCCACCTCCCCCGCACACCCCTGCCTGACCACAGAGGGTTCCTGACTCTCATGGGCCCTTGATGTGGAGACAGGGCCGTCCGTGGCTGGGGGTCCGTCCTGAGGCGCTTACAGACCAGCTCAGGGGACTCCCAGCCCTACCCTGGTTCCCACAAGCTCCTACACTCCATACGACCCAGCCAGGCTCTCTGGGCCATTTCTGCTCTGGCACAGACAGACTTGGCTGCTGCCGCCCAGGGCACTAAGGCTGAGCCCACAGTCCCAGGAACACTCAGCGCCCTGAGGCAGGGTGGAAGTGTGAGCTGGTGGCCCTGAGCTCCAGCTGGATTTGAGGGCAGCTCCTGACATGGAGAGACTCTGTCCCTGGAATGCACCGTCATTTCCGTGAACAGGGACAATACACGTAACCTATAGCCGTGGCTGTTGAAGGGACCATATGCATAGCTTGAACGTGGAGCCGGGGACACGGCAGACACTCAGAAAGAAGGCAGCCTTTGAAAATAGAGGTGCCTGCTGCAGGCGCGTGCCGTGGGTGAAGGCTTGCTCCTGCTCTGAGGAGCGCCCAGCACACGTCCAGACATGGCAGGAGAATGCGGCAACTCCACACATCGGAGCCCAGAAGGGTGACAGCAGCCTCCAGGGCCTCGGATTGGGGAGGGGCGGGGAGCAGTCTGAGCAGTGGGTGTCCACCCCCTCGGGCCCTTCTCAGGGCATGTGATTCTCCCGTGTCCTTCCACAAGCCGCTTGACTCTCACCCTGCCTGTGGGTAACCCTCAAGGGAAATGGAGGGGCTGGAATCCCGGCTGGCCAAGGGCTCCATGACCAACCTCCCTTCTGATGGGGCCGTCGACCCCACCTCCCGCTTATCCTGAGAGGTCAGGGGGCCTCTCAGCTGCCTGGGCCTGCCGGAACATGAGCCAGAGGACTTCTCTCTGCCTTGCAGCCAGGGACGCCCAGCCCTGCCTGCATTGCCCGTTCCCCCCATCTCTCCATTCCAGAGTCCTGCCCTCCTTCCCACCAGCACTCCCCTCCTGCCCCAGAGGCTCCTGCCCCCGCAGTTATTAAGCGCCAGGGACAAAGCGCCCGGGACAGGGAAGGCGATGCCTCTTCAAGTCGGGCTTAGGGTATCTGGAATGTGCATTTTGGCACTGACAGGACACCACAATGAGAGCGCGGGCTCATGGTGAAACCCACCCCAGCTCTCTCACTCACCTTCCCCGCCTGGCCGACGGCCCCAGCCCGCCCCCCAAGCCCCCGCGGCAAGCGGGGAGGTGTGTGGCACTATTACATGCTATGATGACTTTCTGGGTAATGTATACATTTTCACGATCACACGGCCTCTCTCCTTCATTTTTCATGAGAACTGGCACGAGATTAATGACCGAGCCCCGGAAGAAACGGAGCGCCACGCCACTCTGATTTATTGACCACTTAGCGTTGATGAAGCTGCAAACAAGAGTCAAACAGATGTTGCAGCTGCATTTTTCTTTATCAAAACCAACAGCTTTTTACGTTTTAACCACTTCTTGCGTTGCAGTTCTGCTCACTCCACAGAAAGGAGTGCCAGCCCCAGGCCTCCTCCTCCCCAGCGGGATGGAGAAGTCACGTGTGGGACCCCGCCCGGCACCCCGTTGCCCTGCGTCCATCCCAGGAGTGGCCGAGAGGAGGACGTGAGGTCCCCAAGGCTCTTGCTCTGGGTGGCTGGGGTCCCTCATGGGTGGGGCTGCAGCTTCCCTGACCCAGGGCCTATCTGCGCGCACAGGGGCTCAGCTCACAGGCGGTACCCAGTGCAGCTTCCCTTGAGACCATGCGCCTGCCCACCTGTGTCCACACCCACTCCTGGGCACACTCGTGTCTTGGGACCAGGCCCATCCTGAGCCCTGGCCCTGCTTGGCCTCCTACCCAGCTCGTCATATCTTCTTCCTATCCTGGAGAGCGGACACCAGGCTCAGCAGGGCCAGGTGCCTGCCAAAGGGAGACACATATCCACCTCGGCCCTGGCCACCCGCCTCTGCCCTCGCCCCTCAGGAGCTGCAGGAACTGCCTGAGGTCTAGGATCAGCGCTCCGAGGGCCGGGGTGAGCTGGGCACCCCTTCTAGGTCTCTGCAACCTCACCGCCCCCCCGCACCCATGGCTACACCAGCCGGGCATCCCACATCTCCCTGCCATCTTTCTTGGCGTCTCACTCTCCCTCCGCCCCTCTCTCTCCCTGCTTTCCTCTCTCCTCTCCCTCTCTCCCCCATCTCTCTCTCTCTCTCTCTCTCTCTCTCTCTCTCTCTCTCTCTCTCTGCCTCTCTATTGCTCTCTCTCTCTTTCTCCTCTCTCTGTCTCTCTGCATGTCTCTGTTTCTCTCTGTGTCTCTCTGTTTTCTTTCCCTCTCTCTGTCTCTCTTTGG
>CAUYQG010242041.1:0-13845 GCA_963574415.1 Tarsius wallacei | reverse complement strand
CCCAGGCTAGTCTCAAACTCTTAGCCTCAAGTGATCCTCCCATCTTGGCCTCCCAAAGTGAGAATCTAAAATTCTTGAGCCACCTTGTTCAGAGTAACTCTACCATATTGGAACTCTCAACACACAAAATTATTTCAATAGGCAACTAGCTTCCCCTGCAGCCACATTTCCTCAGTTATGTCATGTTTCTTGTGCAAAGTTTCATATCTCAAATCTACTACCTTTCCAACTTTAGTGGAAGAATTTTCTCTTATCTATATCGATGGGTAAAAGATAATAACTGTTCTGCTTGTCATTACTTCCTAGAGACGTCCTTTTAATGAGCTGGGGTCTTAGGATCTTTTCAATAGAGCATTTTGTTTATATTTAAGAACTCAAGTGTTACATACAGGCAGCAATTTTTCTGTGAGTTGAGTAGTGGCTGAAACTGGGTCCCCTTTTCTTGTGTCTGCACTGAGAACATGGTGGAGCTTCTGGGATTGCAGATCCAAGCCAAAGCCAAACTTGTCATTTTTCTCCATTTATGCAAAATTTCTTATTTCTAGATAAAAAATGTCCCCCACTCAGAGCTCTTCAGTTCTGTTGAACACACCTGCTAGTGTACCTTCTTGGGGAAGTGGGCCATTTTTTCCCCCATAAGAAACATACTTTTCAGGAGAACAGAAGCTTCTTGCAGATGTGAGTGCAAAGCGGTACATTAGAACCATGAAATAACTCGTTCCCAAACACCAGCTTCATAGCACCACACACTATGGTATCCAAGGTGCAAACCTGTTCCTATTCCAGTGCACCTGAACCCAGTGTTACAATCACTCCCTTGTCAAAGGTCAGGCATTTTTCTTTCTTCATGGAACATAAAAGGGTAAGACCTCACGACCAATTGTTTCTTGTATTTGATGAAATGAAGAATAATTCTTTAAAATTAAACCTCAGTAAAGTTACACTTCATGATATACCACAGATTTGGGGGCTGTAGGCATAGAAGTGAACAAGAGAATCTATAGCCAGGGAATACTGGGAGTTGTCTGTGGCAGGGCATTAAAGACAAGAGAAGTCATTGCCTTGCTAGACTCTGGTGTAGCCATGTGCTCTTTGAGTTATGGCTGTTGTCATGCTTCCTGGCTTTGGCCTCCTCCCCCTTGGGGAGGTGAATTTTCTCTTTCTCTAATTTACTTTTCAATACACTTTATTTTCTAATCAAAAAAAAAAAAAAAGACAAGAGAGATGACAGGAAAAAGAGGGTCTAGTCTCCGAAGGCACTGCGTTGTGCCACTTTTAGCACTCAGATATTCTCAGTAGCCACAGGAGGGTGGACATGCCATGCTGTTTGTTTCATGCCTAGTGAGCACGTTTTCTGTTCTGCCTTTGCTAGGAGTGATCATCGGAACATCCATCCCCAGTGTTGGAATCTGGCGGCATGCCTCTTGGATTTACCTGCCAATTGCATGGTACTAATGGATATGACTTCCTCCTCATCCCATTTTCCCATTATTTCAGAGACCAACCTATCTGGAAATATGACCAGCTGTCCATATTTGTTCTTTCAAATACTGAAACTTACACATCAGGCCATTGTTTTATAAAACTCTGATGCGGGTCATTTTTCTTCACTATTTCTTTTCAAATAACCTGAAGTCATGCAGATCTCTGGGCTCATCTCTCTGGTGTTTAACTTCAGAACAAATGCCAGTCACATAACTGGAGCCTGGGCAAGGAGAGATACAACGGGATGAGGCCCCTTTCTTCTGAAATGTGAACTTATGACCCAGGGAGGGACAGGATCCAAGAGCATAAGGCTAGTTGGCTTCGGAGCCAGGGCCCCTGTGCCAGCTCCCACACCTACCTGATGAACAGAAGGCATACAGATGTGTCCGAGGGTCTAGGTACCCAGACAAAAAAGGGCCTCCACGCCGGCTCCCACGCCTGCTTGATGAACAGAAAACATAGAGATGTGTCCAAGGCTCTAGGTATCCAAGTGAAAGAATGGAATGTCTGCACCTTTCTTCTGAGCAAAGAATGTTTTCATCTTTTTTTCCCCTAGATGTTTGTCTCTAGTCACTTTCTCTTATGTCAATAATGATTTTTATAATTTCTGATGAAGAGAAGCAGTGTGTTTTGAATATAAATATTAAAAGTTTCAGTGGAAGCAGTGAAAAAACTGGAACAATTCCTTCGGGCATAATTAACTGTATTAATTACCCGTTTAAATATCTCAATTCATCAGATTGTGTCCTCAAGTATTTGAGAAAAGAACATTTCCACGGAGGGAGGGAAGTTGAATGAGTCTTCCAACTTTTCAAAAGCTAAACATTAATTAAAGTGATATGAAACACGAATGTAATGGAATATTAATTAAAGGAAAGCTAGTCAAAATCCTGGACTGAACTAGTGAGGGATCCGTTTTCTGGGGCATTTTTCCTGTCTCTCAGATATCAAACAGCTTTTCCTTTTGGATCTGGAGACAGTCATGATGACTGGATTAGTCTGCATCACTTCAAATGAACTCTGTTTCTAGTTTTGTGCCTCCTGTGAATGAGTTTTGATATTTCATATATTCACAAGTAAATGAGAAACAGGATAACATTTTAATTTTGTGAGTCAGCAAGTCTTACAAAAGAAAAACAGAATTGTGACCTTCTCCAAGGTATCTAAAAGATAAATGAGTTGTTATTTAAACCCCACTTATGCAAGTCACTGTTAAAATCTGTATTTTCTGTTAATGAGCTGGGGTCTTAGCATATTTTCAAATGATCACTTTGTTTATATTTCAAAAAAACTCAGGTGCTATGTACAAGCAGAAATTAAGCTTAATGACCCCCTAAAGCTATAAAATCACATTCCTAAGTAAATCTTTTGAATGCTTCTCAATATGCTCCTCAGTATAAATAAAAGCTGGTAAATCCATGAACATGCCACAGACTTGACCAAGTCACTTCACCAGTCTGACTTTACTTTGTCTATAAAATAGTAGATATTTACTAGGCTAGTCGATATCTAGAATGTCCCTTGTCACAAAACTATAAAACTAATATTAATTATTTTCAGAGACATTTATATCTGCAAGAAAGCTTAGCAATAATGAATAGAACAACTTCCTTTTGAAAGATGAGGAAATTGAGGTTCTAAAAGGAGATGACTTGTCAACGATCAGGTTAAAGGTCAAGTTCACAAGGAGGATGCTGCCAGGGAAACCCTAATCAGCCAATTATTAGCCTGGCACTCTCTTCAGCCTCTTCCTCTATTCTGAGAGAGGTGTTTCTCAAAGAAAAATATCAAATGTAACAAAAACTTTTAAAAACTGCCAAGCTATTCTTTAAAATACTGTCATCTTCAACATGAGTATTATTTAAAATTATATCCCCACAAAACAAGCTAAAAACAAACAACCAAACTCGAACTGCTCACAAGGAATGAGGTCTGGTTCTTGCTTCTCTTCCTCTTGTGTAAGGTTCTCCTCTCAAAGGATTACCCATGGTGAAATTTGTGCTTCAACAAAAACCATAGCAGAATAACAGTCTGGCATTTGCAAACAGCAAACCTACAAGAAATCTATGGGAGCTAAGAATATAGAATAGACTAGAAGACTAGAAACAGAAAAAGAACAAACAGGTTGCCTCTGCTAAAGAAAAGAGTAATTAAAACTTGCTGTATAAATTATATTCACTTTTGATTTTATTTAGGTTTGTTAATACACCTTTCAAATGCCAATTCAAATTTAGCATACAGACTTTAATCTCTATGTATGGTGGCCTTTTCTCTAAAAGCTTAACTTCAAAAAGTGAAGACAAAAGAATACCCTAATCAGACAAAAGTCTCAATCAACTTCTTTTTATTTATTTTTTGAGCTGGGAGTCTCATTCTGTCACCCAGGCTAGAGTCACAGTCTAGACCTCCTGGGCTCAGGCAATTCTCCTTCCTCGGCCTCCTGAGTAGCTGGGACTATAGGTATGTGCCACCACACCTAGCTAATTTTTTAAATTTATTTTTGGTAGAGATGAGGTCTTGCTATGTTGCCTAGCCTGGTCTCAGATACCTGGGTTTAAGCTATCCTCCCTCTTTGGCCTCCCAAAATGATGGGATTACAGGCATGAGTCACTGCACCTGGCCTATGTTTAATCATATTTTATGTGTATTTATATATTACATATTTTATGTTGAAATAATATTTTGGATATACTAGGCTAAATAAAATATATTATCAAGTTAATTCTTTCTGCTTCATTTTAGTTTCCAAACTAAAAATGTTTTACTGTTACTAGAATGTTTAAACTCACACGTATGCTGCTATTATATTTTTGTTGGATGCCCTTGGTTTAAGACATTAAGCAAATCAGCAATGAGCTGGATATTCATTCCATAACTGAGGTCACCAATATTCTGTACTAGACATACATGCCTCTAAACAGCTCTTTCTGCCCAGAATCTCTGATGAATAATCATCAGAGATGTCATTACAAAAATTAAATAACATATCTTGTTTTAATATGACCTACAAAATGGTTACACTCCACATTTTCATCATAAGTTGGTTTAAAAGGGTCCAAATCTATGAGTAAGATACATGATGTGATTCAAAGCAGAGTCATGTGAATGATGATTGAAGTGGACAGACGACTGTAAGATCATCAGAAGTGAAAATACAAGGGTGATAGCTCCTTCTCCCTCTGAATATGTAAAAATATATACCCACAAATATAAAACGTATACATATGTTCCTAAATAAAATATACATACAGTTGACCCTTATGCAACACGGGTTTGAACTACACAGGTCCACCTACACATGGATTTTTTTTTTCAACCAAAGGTAAATCGAACATACAATATTAGAAAAATGTGAAACCCAAGTATATGGAAGGCCAGCTTTTCATGGACGCACACAGGAGGAGTTCTTCAGGACCGATGGGGGACTTGAGTATGCACACACAGATTCTGGTATCTGAGGAGGGGTCACGGAGCCAATCCTGCCCATATACCCAGGGATGACTGTGATTCGTATAAAGGTATGAATGGCTAAAATAACACAAGTGAGAAGGAAAGGTAAGAGTGTAAACATAAGGACCATAATTATATGAAATTGCACATGAGCATGTCAGCAATCAGAGGATAATTAGGGAGGCCCTAGTGTTTACATGGTTCTCTTCCTTTAAAGCTAAATTCAAAAGTTGAACCCTGAAGAGATGCTTATGCAATTAGGTATGACTCCACAGAATCTCCTAGCTGAGAGCTGGGAGAGACTGTCTAGCTCATTGAATCCAGCCTCCTCTTTTCATTGATGAGGGAACTGAGGTCCAGGACTGAAGACATTTTCCCAGGGCTCAGAGTAAGTGTCGTCTCATTCATTTAAAATTACTGAAATATACAGACACTGACAGGTGGTTTCTAAAATGTCAATGCTGTGCACAGGCCCTGCCAACAAACCACCACAGCTTCTGTAGAAACGGCACGTCTTCTCATATGCTAGATTTTTCCTTGACCAGGCTGTGGCAGGTAAGTCATGTTTGAGTTTGGGCTGCTTTCTGAGCAAGGAATACAGGCACTCCAGGCAGAAGACGGAGGAGTGCAGAGAGGACCTTAAAAGTTAGCAGTGATGGCAGCAGATGGAGGAGAAAGCTCTAGGTGTTCATGTGTCCCCAGTGGACAGAGCCACGCTTGCTTCTATAGTCATCGACTTGGTGTTATTTGAGAAATAATAAAAGATTCCTTTTCCTGGTTCTCTCTACTTTCTCAGGGAATAAGTTTAGCAGCAAAGCCCAGAGCTCAGAAGACACAGGACTGGTTATTTTGGTGGTGGTCAACAAAAACAGGACCATCAAGCATGTACCTGGCAGGGTGGACCCAGGTAGGATAACCAGGAAGTTGCACAAGGCACTGAGCTCTAGGTCAGGAGTGCAGAGAGAAGCAGGAAGCAGGAAGAGGGGAGTGGCTTGGCACCAACAGGTTTACATACTCAACAGCGAAGCCAGTGATGCATGTGGTAGCACTGAGTCAACAGCATTAGAGACAAGGACATTCAACTCTGGCCTGCAGGGCACAGCGGCTGGAAGAAAGCTCTGCAGGGTGATGACAGGCAGTCTCCCTCCTCACACACTTGGGGGAACTGGGGTCTTGACCTTGCACTGAGCACCATGTCTCCCAGCTTCCACTCCCTGTGCACCACTTCTTCGAGACCCCCAGCACCATGACCATGGCCCTACTGTTCCCTTTCTCCTCCCTAGGAGAGACGGTCCCGCACTCTGGTCCCCTTCTCCACCTATCTATCACCTCTTCTCTTTTAAAGGACTCACCTCCCCAGCTTTCTGCTCTCAGCCCACACCCTCCAACCTCTGTTTCCCCCAGTTGCCACCCTCTTCCCTTGCTCTGCAGTCCAAGTCCACATGGTCTGGTTCCTTTTTCTACCACAGCAGAGAAGGTCTTTCACTACGGCTCCAGCTTAAGTCCTTGTCTTTCTTGACCTTCAACTATACTCCCCTTCCTTGATTTTCCAGGGAACATGCTCTACACTGTCGCATCTTTTCCATTGTCTTTGTTTTATACTTCCTCCCCACCCCCGTTTTATGCCCCTCTTCTGTGCCCACATCTGAAGGTTCCACCTTCAGCTGTCTTCTCTTACACTTGACTCGCTCTCGTTAGGTGACTTCACACCCATCCATGACTTCAGCCACCAGCCACATGTCAATGACTTCCAACATCACATGCCTCTGAGCCTCGGATCCACATCTCATTATTCCAAGGGTGACCTTCACCCAGGTTGTCCCATTGGCCCTTAAATTCCACACATCTCAAACTAAATGTCTCCCTCTCCTTCTCCACCCTAAATCATTCCTCTTCCTGTGGTCCTATGTTAATTACTAAATCCTCAGAGTGGCCTCAGCTGGAAACTTGACTTCCCCCTTGTCTGCTACAGCCTGTCTCCAGGTTCTTTCATTCCACCCCTGCACAGGGATGATATGCGCCTTTTCCTTTCTATCTTCATAGCTAGGACTCAGCCTAGGCTTTAAGAGGCAACAGTATTTTGGGGTCTGTCCATTCCAGTCCTTACACCACTGTCAGAACTATTATTATAAAATGCAAATCATACTTCCTTCCTACTTAAAAATGCTTTAATTTTTTTCTTTTCTACTAGGGAAATCCCCAACTTCTTAGCAAAAAACACAAGCCCCTTTACAACCTGGCTCCCTTCCCTCCCAGATTTGACTCACCTCCTAACCACAAAAGTATTCCTTCTGGTCATTTCCGAATGCCAGAGTTCCCTGAATAGACCACACTACTGCAAGGCTTCATGATGATTCTTTCCACTTGGAATGCCCACCCCTCCTCTGTCCAAGTGACCAACTTACAATCCACATTAACACTCTTGAAATGCCACCATCTCAGTGACAACTTCCCAGCCCAACACCTGTCTCTACCTCCTCCATGAGGGGTCCCCCACTCCAGTCCTCCACAATGAAGAATTAAGCGCCCTGTGCATGTGGGGTCCCTGCACTCCCACTGCTTTCCTACAGTGGGCAAATGACATCTGTATCTCTTGCACTAGACTGTAGGACCCTGGAGGCCAGGAACCCTGAGTTCATCCTGCCTCCATACCACCAAGCACAGCACCAGAAGCACAGCAGGAATGCAAGAATCATGTGCCACCATTCCCGCAGCACCTTACATATGAGAAGCACTCAACACCATCATCTCACCTCTGCACACACTGAAAGGAATACCACCCAATTTTGCAAGTGAGAAAAAAAAAAAAAGCCTAGAAAGGTAAAGTAATTTGCCCAAAGTCCACAAGGAGTAAACTCAAGTTGCTTTTGACTCCTGAGCTTTTGTTTTTAAGAATTCTTCCCTACTTCCTGGATAAAGGAGACTGAATCCCAGGTTACATCTTTTTTTTTTTTGAGTTATAGTCTCACTCTATCACCCAGGCTGGAGTGCAGTGGCATGCTCATGACCATCCCAGCTTCTACCTGCTGGGTTCCAGTGATCCTTCTGTCTCAGCCTTCCAAGTAGCTGGAACTACAAGCATGCACTACCCACCCAACTAATTTTTTGATTTATTGTAGAGACGAGGTCTCACCAAGTTGCCCTGGCTGGTCTTGAACCTGTGGGCTCAGGCAATCCCCTCACCTTGGCCTCCCAAAGTGCTGGGATTACAGGTTTGAGCCACCACACCTGGCCTGGGCCATGTTTTTATAAAATCAGTCTCTCCTACACAGGCCCAGATGCTGTTAGTCTCAAATTCATTGCCACCCTGTGCTACTGTGCACAACTAAATGGGCGACTGCTGATGGACTCCTGGTGGCTATCAGGGTTCCTACAGATAAAGAGAGGGGGCACCGTGGATCCAAATCAGCTCGTTGGTCTCGGCTGAGAATGCCCCATCTCAGAAACATCACAAAGAAGGCTGCATTTCCCTCAGCACTATTAGGTGTCAGACACGGGCATCCATGCCCTATTCTGGGAACAGAGAGGTGGGAGAGAGTGAGCATGACGACAGTAAGCCATGGGACAGATTTTAATGTGTGTATTCTTGGAAAGCAGTTGCAATATTTAAGAGTCACTTCTTGTAAAATACTCTCCCCATCTGAACAAGAAGACATTTAGTCTCCAAACTGGACTCTCAGAATCTCAGTGTCTATTATCTATCATGCAAGGGTCCATCCCTGGGACATACCTTGTGCCTCCCACTCCACCCTACTCTATTGTATTCAGTCATCTTTAGTCACCCTCTCTTCATGCCATGCATTTTCTGCTTAATGTATTCTGAAACTGGCCCCTGCAATATTTATACTGACTAACGCATTTTGTCCTCCCAACTCAGCTCCTGAGGGACACACATGTATGTCAGGTCAGGTCCAGACATCAGGACTATTTGCTAGCATCCTCTCCCTCACCTCCAACCTTTGAACAGGTGGGTACTCTGGTAGCACTCTCTCTCCTCTCCCACAGTTATTCACCTGCTGGATTCCTATTGGTCCTTTAAGACTCATTCAAGGGCAACCTCCTTCATAAGGGTTTTCTCTGCCCTCTCTCCCATTTGGTGGGTGCCTCCACCCGGGGCTCCAATTGCACCCCTTTGCCCCACCCCCACACCTCTCTCTAACCCCTCCTTCCTTCTAATAAAAGGAATTGTCAGCTGACTCCATTACCTCCCTTACCAGGCTGCAGGCTGCTCTGGAGCATGGTAGCGGCTGGGCCTTGTCTTGGGATTCCCAGCACTGAGCACAGTGCACGGCACACATTACAAAGTCCACGGATGCCACTGAATACTGAGTAAGTCACCCCTCTTCTCCCTTTTGGTCCAAGGCTTGTTGAACGGTGACTTAGCAGAATGGTGTCTTAGCAGAAGAGACTGATGGTTCTCACCACAATCAGAATGGAGCACCATTCTCCCAGCTTTCAGGAGCTCCCTATCTCACTAGGTTAACATTGAGACAAGTAGTCAACATTGTGAAACTGCCACTTCTCAGACACAAGTGTATGCTTCATCTGTGCCACTGCTTATTCTCACAACACTGCCAAGTTGACATCATCCCTGTCTCATGATGAGCTGGAACATCAGTTATCCTAAGTGCCTGGCCTACAGTCACGTGGAAGGCAGGCTTTGTTTTCAAAGCAGGTATAAAATGCCCTCTCATGTACAGTCATTCTGTCCTGGAGAGATTCATCAGTATTTGTAAAAGTTGCTTACGGACCAAAAAATAAAAACAACGTGAATTTGACACTAGAGTTGTTAAACACGTGGCTGGCCAGGAGATTCATAAAGGCTCCAAGGCAGTTCCATTATAGGCAATACCCCAGGGCAAATCATGCCCAAGGTCCTGATCAGACAGATGGGGACCACAACATCTGTTTACCTCAAAGCGGGCTGAATATCAAATAAGACCATGATGCCAAAGTGCTGTGTCAAGGGGAGGACAGAGGCCCATTCAGGAGCACATGGAAGTTGGGTGAAATGTTTCTCAAACAGCAGTGGAAGACTCTGGGCACCCCAGAGCAACCAAGATGGTGTTTAACAGAAGATGGGGAGACCAGCCTGGGAATCCACATTTAACAAGCCCCCAAATGACTTTCTGGGACACTCAAGTTTGACAAATCCCATGTTACAGCAATGTTTCTCAAATGTTAATGTACAGAGGGGAGATCCTGTTAAAATGTGGATTTGAATTCAGCAGGTCTTGCAGGGGAGGGCAGGGCAGGTAGGCAGACTAAGATTATGCATTTCTGTTTTTTTTTTTTTTTTGAGTTGGAGTCTCACTCTATCACCCAGACTAGAGTGCAGTGGCACACTCCTGGCCACGGCAGCATTGACCTGCTGAGCTACAGAGATCCTTCCACCTCAGCCTTCTAAGTGGCTGAAACTACAGGCGTATGCTACCGCGCCCGGCAAGTTTTTTATTTATTGTAGAGATAAGGTCTCACCAAGTTGCCCGGGAGGGTCTCGAACCCGTGGGCTCAGGCAATTCACTTGCCTCGGCTTCCCAAAGCGCTGGGATTACAGGCTAAGCCACCAAGCCCAGCCAGTAAGATTATGCATTTCTAAAAGGAGTATTTTCCACAACACCCACGGTCTCAATATTGACACAAAATTACCTGAACTACTCAACACCAAATTGGAACACACTTCCCATCACAAGTAAAGCAGTGGCATCCTTTTCAGATGTGAACGGTATACATTTAGCACATAAAAGAATAATTTATCCCTACTATTTGGGTCCTGGTCACTGTGCAAAGCATTTTATGTATGTAAATTATCTCTAACCCCCAGACAACCCCAGAGGGTAGAAAGTTCTGTGCTCTAGATAAGGAAATGGGGACTTAGAAAGTTTAAGTACCTAACTCAACATCACCTGGCTAGTTAGGTACTGCAACTGGGTTCCAACTCCACTGGCAGGACCCAAAGCCTGTGCTTTCTGTCCTCCTTCTCAGTGCTAGATTTGACTGTGTTATGAAACACACCAGCTTGGGAGTAGAGGAAAAATATGGGGAAGAAATGCTTCTCCTCTGTCAGTTTTTGAGTTTAAGGCTCTGCTGAGGCAGATTCTGGATGGTGGTGGGTGGGGCTAAGGTTCACTAGGTATCAATGTGGCCTCATGGACAAAAACGTGCAGACAGCATCCTTATCCTTGCTTGAACCTCATCCAGGTGTGATCCACAGACCTGATTGTCCAGATGGAATGAAGGGGACACCAGTGGCCAGTGTGCTGATCAAAAGCGCTGCCACCTCCCCACAGCTTTCTACCTGTCAGGCTCACTCTTTCTGATCCCTGTGGCAGGTCAATTCCCTGCTTCCCTGGCCTCCACTCCTGGGTGAGGTTTCTTAAAGTTCACACCCAACACCCAACAGAAGGTAGATCTTCTTCTGTCATGGCACAGTGGTCCCACCTCCCCACCTCTGAAGACACTGCTGGCACTGGAAAAAGGTACTGTTTAGTCAAATACTTTGAAAATGCAGCAATTTTGAAGGCTCTTCTTTTGGGTAAGAAAATTGTTACTTTTCACAAGGTAGAGAGGCAGGGCAATAAAGATGCTTAAGAGAAGGCAGTGGGACCATTACTCAAGTGTTCCAAATGGAGGGAAAACAGCTATAAAAGGAACCACAGGGCCATCCCCAACGGGTGTGTTTAGCATTCAATGACCCATGGCCGAAGAATCCAGGGTCAGTTTTTAACCTCAGGTCTCCTCACTATTACAGGTAGCCCTCTGTAGCTGAACTGCTATGTTTTCTAAAGATGCTTCTTTAGGCTGGGTGAGGTGGCTTAAGCCTGTAATGCCAGCATTTTGGGAGGCCGAGGCGAGAAAATTGCCTGAGCTCGGGGATTCTAGACCAGCTTGAGCACAGTTTTCCTCTACTCCCAAGCTGGTGAGACCTCAGCTCTACAATATATCAAAAAATTAGCCAGGCATGGTAGCTCATGCCTGTAGTTCCTTCCGGCTACTTGGAAAGCTGAAGTGGAAGGATCACCAGAAACCAGCAGTTTGAGGCTGCGGTGGCCATAAGCATGCCACTGCACTCTAACCCGGGTGACAGAGTGAGACTCTGACTAAAAAAAAAAAAAAAAAAAATGCTTCTTTAATAAGAGAACAATTATTTACCTATGCAATACAAAAAGGAACGACTAGAAAATAACATCTCTAGCAACTAATATTTATATCTATATATCTACATTTCCATATATATATACATTAGTCTAAAACCAAACAGTGATATTTGAGCTATTAAGAATGCTGTCCCCGCCGGGCTCGGTGGCTCAGTATGTAATCCCAGCATTTTGGGAGTTGAGTGGATTGCCTGAGCCCGCGGGTTCGAGACCCATCCGGGCAACTTGGCGAGACTTGTCTCTACAATAAATCAAAAATTAGCAGGGCGCGGTAGCGTGCACCTATAGTTCCAGCTACTTGGAAGGCTGAGGCAGAAGATTTGCTGTAGCCCAACAGGTTAAGGCTGCGGTGGCCGGAAGCGTGCCACTCCACTCCAGTCTGGGCAACAGAGTGAGACTCCAACTCAAAAAAAACCAAAAATGAATGCTGTCCCTGTGGCAGTCTCTACAAAGGATGTTTCAAAAATAAAGACTGAAATCTAACAGATAATCTTTGGTTTGAAAACTCACATAAAAACATTTTTTAAGCCGGGCTCGGTGGCTCAGCCTGTAATCCCGTGCTTTGGGAGGCTGAGGTGAGTGGATTGCCTGAGTCTGCAGGTTCAAGACCCGCCTGGGCAACTTGGCGAGACTTCATCTTTACAATAAATAAAAAAATTAGCCAGGCGTGGTAGTGTACGCCTATAGTTCCAGCTACTTGGAAGGCTGAGGTGGAAGGATCACCGGAGCCCAGCAGGTCGAGGCTGTGGTGGCTGGGAGCGACCACTGCACTCCAGTCTGGGTGACAGAGTGAGACTCCAACTAAAAAAAAACACATTTTTTAGAGCGTGTGCGTGTGTGTTTTAAGTCAAGGGTAAGAAATCAAGTCTGGAGCACTGATTTCAAATAATATGCATTCCCTATGTCACTCCCGACTCCGACTCCAGGAACAGTTCAGATCTTGGATCTAGGCAATAGGGCCACAGAAACCAATTTGAAATTTTCTGGAGAGACTTCACTGAAACGTACAGACACAAACATGTTTGCAATGAGTCATAACTTATAGGACCTTGATGGCAAGCGAACGCCTTCTCTGCCTTTCTCCCCACATTCAGAGAAGCTTCCCCACATCAGTTGGCGACGGATGTGCCAGGCCCTGATCATTTTCCTCCAGTTCCCAGACCTCAGTTACTAAGTCTGCCACCCAGATTCATGGACAAAACCCCTTCTGGTGTTGATTTTTTAAATGGTCTCTAGAAAACATGGTTCTTCCTAAACTCTGACTCTCCCCTGCCAGGCAGTGAATGCCTCTGGCCAGTGTCAGGGCGTGAGACTTTTAAGACCCCCAAGAGGAGCGGAGGCCTCGGGGCACTCCAAGCAAAAAGACGGAGGGGAAGATTCATGGAAAGCCGCTTTGGGGAAAGGCAGGCAGAACAGGATATGTTCGTTTCTAGAGGAAGCAGGAAAGGTGGAGTCAGCAGCACACAGAGGAACCTGGCTCGCTTAGGGACAGTCGCCGGTCTGGCCCGAGACTGGTGAGCGCGTCGCTCGCGGGGTACCCGGTGCAGGCCTCCGGGCACTGGGGGCTCTGAGAGGCGCCCATCTGCTCTCGGGCGCCCCAGCCAAAGACGGGCTGCCGGGGACAGGCAGACGGCAGGAGCCGCGGCAGGTGAACTTGTCAACAAGTCAGCCCAGGACGCGCGTCCCCGCCAGAGGGGACCTCGGGGGTCCCGGGCCGGGGCCGCCAGGAAGGCGCGGGGGGTGGGTGGGGTGG
>CAUYQG010242040.1:0-24944 GCA_963574415.1 Tarsius wallacei | reverse complement strand
AAACACACATGAATCAACCCCAAAATCAAAAGAAACACAACAAACAAACAGGAGCAACAACACCTATATAAGAACCTCATGACAGATAAACTCTCACATTTCAATAATTAGCCTGCATGCAAATGGACTAAATATACCACTGAAAAGACATAGAATTGCAAAATGGTTAAAATATTATGAGGAAACAATATATTGTCTCCAAGACACTCATCTCACCAGAAAGGACACTTGCAGTCTCAAAGTAAGAGGATGGGAAGAAAATTTCAGGCAAATGGAACATAAAAGAAAGCTAGAGTTGCAATCTTAATCTCAGACAAAATACCCTTTAAGCTATCAAAATTTTAAAAAGATGAAGAAGGTCACTATATAATGATAAAAGGTTCAATCCATCAACAAGAAATATCCATCCTAAACATATATGCACCCAACATAGGAGCACTAACATTCGTAAAGTAGCTTCTAATCAAACTTTAAAAAGAGATTGATTCTAACATTATTATAGCTGGGGAATTTAATACCCCGCTCACAACCCTAGACAGATCAACAAGACAAAAAATCAGCAAGGAGATCTGGAAACTCAATGAGACTGTTGAACAAATGGAGTTAATTGATACCTATAGAACACTCCACCCAACAACCACAGAATATACATTCTGCTCATCTCCACATGGAATATACTCCAAGATCGAACACATCATTGGCCATAAATCAGACATAAACAAATTTCATAAGATTGAAATTTTGCCATGCACCTTCTCAGACCACAGTGGAATAAAAATAAATATCAACATCTACAAAGTCCCCCCAAAACTCACAAAGACATGGACACTAAACAGTATGATGCTAAGCAACTCCTGGGTCAACAATGAAATCAAAACAAAGATTAAAAGTTACCTGGAAACAAATGAAAATGAAGAAACATCTTACCAAAACCTCTGGGATGCCACGAAAGCAGTAGTAAGAGGGGAATCCTTATTGCTACAAACACACATGAAGAAAATGGAAGGATCACAAGTTAACAACCTAACAAGTCACCTAAGGAAGTTGAAGAAGCAAGACCACCAAAACCCTAACTTCAGCAGAAGAATCCAGATTACCAAAATAAAAACTCAAATCCAGGACATAGAAGACAAAAAGATAATACAGAAAAATCAACGAAACAAAAAGCTAGTTCTTTGAAAGAATAAACAAGATCAATGGTCCCCTAGTCAGACTGACCAAGAAAAAGAGAGAAAAAACCCAAATAAACTCAACCAGAAACACAAAAGATGAAGTCACAACTGATCATGAAGAAATACAAAAGATTATCAGAGACTACAGAGACTACTATGTACAACAGTATGGAAACAAACTTGAAAACCTAAAGGAAAGCCATCCATGAGAAACCCTCTATAAAAAAGATACCTGCACACGTATGTTTATTGCAGCATTGTTCACAATAGCAAGAACATGGAACCAATCATGCTGTCCATTGAAAGAGGACTGGTAAAAAAAAGTGGTACCTATACACAATGGAATACCACGCAGTCGTAAAGAAGAGCAAAATTATGACCTTTGCAGCAAGGTAGATGGAATTAGAGTTTATAATATTCTGTGATCTCTCACAGAAACAAAAAGCTGAGTATCACATGTTCTCACTTATAAGTGGACCTTGAAAAACTACCATAATACTATAAGAAAAAGATTGACAGTCGCGAGAACCTGTGGGGGAGGGGCAGGGAGGTGGGATTGACAGTAGTCGATGTCTGCCTGGGGTGGGGTGGGCACACGTCATCAACAAGGGTACCTGCACAATGAATATTTGTATACCTCACCCTGAATTATACCCCACAATTTTAAAATAAAAATTAAAAGAAAAAAGAAAAAAAAAAACAAAGAAATTGTGACTAGTTGTGGATAATTGTAATGAGTGGATAAAGGAAAGTTTTAGAAGAAGTTTTTGAAGATAGAATGGGGAAATTTCAATGTCCCTTTCAATGGGTTTAAGTATAAGCAGTTAGCCAATTGGCAACAAGACTTCGGAAACATTATCAGTGGTGGAAAGAACAAGAGATCTTTGAGTTAGGAACTTTGGGCTCAAGATAATTTATTATTTGCTGTCTAATATTGGATAAGTGAACTGTACCCTGTCTCAGATGAGTTGTCAGACAGGCTAACATCTGCTTCACAACAGCCAATATTAACTGGGAAGAAAAGTCTCCTTTAACTGAAACATTATTTTTATGTTTCTGAAAAACATTTATTTGAAATGATTTGCCATGTGCCTCCACAAACGTTAACAGAGGTTTTAAATCTGGAGGTCTGAGTCAGAGCTAGGACTACCGAAGCTACAAAAGCCGGTTGTGTAAGGTTGCAGGGGTTTTACCCACCCAGATGCACTAGGATCTGCACATTGAGGAGAAGGGTCTTTGGGTTCATAAGCAATCAAAAAGCATAATGCTAAGGGTTTTGTATAGGTGAAGCCAATGACACCGCATCTTGCAGGTTGGGCTGGCCAATGCTAGATTTTTTTCCATGAGGTCCAACAGTTCTTAGAAGAATAATGACAAGGATTGAAATGAAGATCACTATTTATGGTTGTGGTACACAAGAACTTTTAGCTTTAGGATCCAGCCCTTTCAACTCTGAAGTTCATGCCCTGACCCCTAGTAGATTCCTACCATGCACTAAAACTAAAGAGTAGAGGTAGAGAACACATTATGTAGACATGACATTTGTAGAGAAAACTAAAGTAGCAGGCAGGTTAAAAATAATTCCAGTTAAGTATACCCCCCAAAATCCTGTTTTGAATGAGACTATTTCCATATATTAACACGTTAATTTTTGTTATGCCATCCTAGCAACTATGTCAGCTTTTTTCCAAACTGAAACCACAAAAACAAGATGTAGGATGCATAAAATGGAGCTCAAAATGTGAAATATAACATTCCACCTTAAGAAGAATTTTTTTACAGATCAGGTTTGGTTAGTACTGTCTTGATTGATACATTAAATCTTTAAGTCTCTTTTGGCTTGGGCAGCAATTTCTATTTAATTTTCATTAGCATCTTTGCTGAAAGTACAATGCATCTAGTCTTTTAGTAAAGCAAAGTACAAAATGATCACTTAATACTTTAGTAGGTAGTTAGGGTAAGCATTATGAAATGACTTCAAGATATAAAAGAATTTTACAGCCGGGCTCCGTGGCTCAGCCTGTAATCCTGCGCTTTGGGAGGCTGAGGCGAGTGGATTGCCTGGGCAATTTGGCGAGACCTCATCTCTACAATAAATACAAAAAAAAAAAAAATCAGCCGGGCGTGGTGGCGCACACCTGTAGTTCCAGCTACTTGGAAGGCTGAGGCGCAAGGATCGCCGGAGCCCAGCAGGTGGAGGTTGCGGTGGCCGGGAGTGGCCACTGCACACCAGTCTGGGCGACAGAGTGAGACTCCAACTCAAAAATAAATAAATAAATAAATAAATAAATAAATAAATAATAAAAGAATTTTACTCTGAAAATAATGTCGAATAAATAAACTGCCAAGATTAATTAAGTTGATATATTAATATAATAGATAATGTTGAGTTTTTATAGTTTTGTGAAAATTAAAGTTCCTGGAAACACATTTGCACCAAATCTAAAAGTTTTGCATATATTTCTTTATTCACTTTGTTCTATAAACACATATATCTTATTTAATTTTGCTATTATCTTTTTAAAAATCAGTGTATACCTAAATTTAGAAATATAATATCCACTCTTTGTAAACGTTATTTTATACTATTTTAAAGTAAGTGAAATTACTCTGTCTTATTTTCAGTATTAACTTTTCTCCAAAAAATATTTATTTTTAGTTATTTTAGATTCAAATGGTACACATGTACCCTTGTTACATGGGTGTGTTGCATGATGGAGAGGTTTGGACTTTTATTGAGCCCATCATCCAAATGGTGAACACAGTAAAAATAGTTTTTCTTTTCTTTTTTTTTTTTGAGTAGGAGTCTCACTCCATCGCCTAGGCTGGAGTGCGTGGCACGCTCACAGCCATCCCAACGTCGACCTGCTGGGCCCCAGAGATCCTTCTGCCTCGGCCTTCCAAGTAGCCGGAACTACAGGTGCACACTACCACACCTAACTAATTTTTTATTTTATTGTAGAGATGAGTTGCCCCAAATAATAGTTTTTCTTTTTTTTTTTTTTTTTTTTGAGTTGGAGTCTCACTCTGTCACCCAGACTGGAGTGCAGTGGCCGCTCCCGGTCACCGCAGCCTCAACCTGCTGTGCTCAGGCGATCCTTCCGAATAATAGTTTTTCAATGCCTGACCCATACCCTTCTGCCTTTAAGAGTCTCCAGTATCTATTGTTTCCACTTTTATTTCTGTGTACCCAAATTTTAGCTTCCACTTACAAGTGAGAACATATGGTATTTTGTTATTTATTTCTGCCTTAAATTGCTTAGAATAATGGCCTCCATATGCTTCTATGTTGCTGCAAAGGACATGATTTTTTTTAATGGCTGCATAGTATTCCATTGTATATATTTACCACATTGTCTTTAGTCCATAATTGGTGTGCATGTAAGTTGATTCCAAGTCTTTGTTATTGTGGATAGTGCTGCAATAAGCATACAAGTGAAGGCATCTTTTTTGTAGAACGATTTATTTTCTATTGGGTTTATCCCAGTAATAAGATTTCTGTGTAGAATGGTAAACCTATTTTTATTTCTCTGAGAAATCTTTAAACTGTTTTCCACAGTGGCTGACCTAGCTTACATTCCCACCAAAAGTTTTAAGTATTCTCTTTTCTCTGCAACTTTGTAGACATCATTTTGCTTTTTGAATTTTTAATGATAGTCATTCTGACTGGTGTGAGATAGTATCTCATCGAACTTTGATTTGGATTTCTCTTTTGATTAGTGATGTTGAGCATTTTTTCATATGTTTGTCGGCTGCTTGTATGTCTTCTCCAAAAGGTATTTTATTTTAACTTCAAAATGTTTTACCTGCATGCATTCTTTTTTAAAAATCATAACTCCTTTACTCTTTACTAAATGTTGCAGTAGTTCTTTCATATGATAAAAAATGAGATATTATTCTACTTTGAAAGACTGAGAAAGTATTTAAAAATTCATTATTAAATTTATAATGGCTTTTGAATGGGTAAATTCATGCATGAAATCACTGCTATTCAAAACACAGCCATTAAAATTTGTGCACATCTGTAGGAACAAAACATTCATAAGTTAAAACATATTTTGTTTAATTTTTGCTCAGATTTTTGAAATTTGTAAAATATACTTTCTTTGTTCTCAGAGAGAAAAACCTGTGCATCATGTTCTCTTTATGATAATTCTACATTAAGCAGCTTTTACTATGATTTCTGGGTACATTCTGTTCTTTAATCTCTTTTAGATAAGAATATTTATCACAAGTATCTATATTAGCTCAATTTATCATGAGTTCATATGTGTCTCAATGATTTTCTTTTTTTGAGTTAGAGTCTCACTCTTGTCACCCAGGCTGGAGTGCAGTGGCATGGTCACTGCCACTGCAGCCTCGACCTTCTGGGCTTAGGTGATCCGTCCACCTCAGCCTTCCAAGTAGCTGGAACTACAGATGCAGGCCACCATGCCTCGCTAGTTTATGTGTGTGTGATTTATAGTAGAGATGAGGTCTCATCAAGTTGCCCAGGCTGGTCTTGAATCCCAGGGCTCAGGCAATCCTTTCGTCTTGGCCTCCCAAAGTGCTGGGATTACAGGCTGAGCCACCGCACCCGGCTGTGTCTCAATGATTTCAAGAAACTTTATTGCAATTATAGTCTCCTTGTGCTTTAAGGAGTCTATAATAGACACCAGAATTTGGGGCAGACAGATCATTTAGCACCAACAACAGAATGACACATCCCTTCTAGTAATAATAATATAAAAAAGTCTTAGCATATACACACATTAAATTTTTCACACTGGAAATTAATTTTGATTGAGTTCTTCTATTGTTTATTTTCACTAACCTCAGACTATGTGCAAAATGAAAGCCTAAAATTGTATCTATATGATTAGCATATGTATTATGACTGATGAAATTCTCTTTCACAAGGATGAACATGATCCAAAGCTTCCTTGCTAGATGAAAAACATTCTGTTTTTCCCATTGGAATTAAGCATGATTACTTTGCTAAATGTTAACTGCAGAAACTAAATATTATTCATAGCCCCTTCACTTTTTTGCTGGTATTGCTGGGGCTAAAAAGCCAGGGAGCTACACTGCCTACATTACTTTGCCAGCAGGGTTTTTAATTTGTTTAAGTTTCCAGTAGTGAGATTCGTTTTTCATAAGATTTGGAAGGCAGAAAAAGAAGAAGTCATCTCTATGGCAGTGTGTGAAAGTGTGGATTTCCCGGACATGAGTTTTTGTAGCGGTTTCTGTATTCTACTTCCAGTCACTATCCTGGATGCCACGATGAAGCTATTAAACCTGAGGCAGATTTCTGCAGGTTGCTGACTCTGGGTGGCAGCACCTGGTCTCTTTGTAGCACCAAAACTAAAGCTGGCTACTTTTGCAAGTTCAGGTTTTCAATGGTTTTGTATGAACCTAATTCTAACCTAGAGTGAGGCGTTTTTCTTATTAAATCCTAAACATAAATTACCTTGGAAAAATACTAAGTACTGGGTAAGATTTTGTGCCAAAGAAGTAAACACACAGAAAGGCTTATTGAGCTAAGGTAGAGAAGGGTTAGTAGAAGTTAGCAGAAGAAAAGTTAGTCTAGAAGGTTCTGGAAAACTTGGGAGGGTAAGCAAGACCAGTGAATTCTGATCTAAGAAAAGGTAGTGTACTCTGTACCCACTCATGCTGCTTGCAGCTTATGGGCATCCCATTACTACAGAAAATAAAGGCCAACAAGTAAATCTCAGTTTATTCAGTGAGTAAGAAAACTGCCTAGTTACTTTTCTACTTCATTTAGCTCCTAGTAGATTTTCACTCAACAGGTCAGTCACAGCCCCCCATTTTCCGGCAGAATTTTTCAGCCAACAAGCAAGTTATTAAATCTGAAGATACTTTCAACACCTAACCAGGAAATTGTGGTTATCAAGTGATTTCTGGTTTGTGAACGTGTCCAGCAGAGAGCAGGTTCAAAGAAAGATTAAACTGCTAGGGAAAGCAGTAAGCTAGCCTAAATAATAAAGTCTGTATTTTTTATTGGAAACATGAGTGCTACATAGACTAGGAAATCAAGGTCTGGCTTTTACCATTTACCATGCAGAAGGCAAGACGTTGGAATAGATTTTAGCACTAATATGTCAATTTTTTAATTGCAGCTAAATCTGACATGCTACCTTGTTCATTTCATTCTTGTCTGTGTTCTGTGTAATGTTAGTTATTTTTAAAATCTTGGGGTAAGACAAAGTAAGTACAACCTGCCTCCCCAACTGAATGCACTCATAAAACCTGTACAGAGTGCCTGAAGCAGCTAGTTGAAGATCCTGAAAGTAAATAACAGCAGTATATTGGGGAAGAAGACTAGGACTTGAAATACTACCAAATCTATAATGAGTTTATCATTTTCCCTATCCAGTATCCCCTAGCTTGGGCTCAAGGCAGATTGATACTCAGAGGTGTGTATTGACACAGATAGAGAGAACTATAGAAGTCCTGTAGTAGTTTTGGATCATGATGCTAGTTAGTGATCCTTTTATCTTTTGTTGTGGTTGTTGTTGTTGTTTTGCATTTCAGCCTTAGGGTAGTTGCAGTAAGGCCAGCAGTGATGTGAGTTTCATGTGCCCAAACTCTGAAGGAAGAAAAACTTTCTTATCAAAGGACCTGTTGTCACAAGAGAGTAACGGTACAATCCTATTGCTTTTTTCTCTCTGTATCCACCTGCCTCTTAACCCAAATATGGGTGTAGCTGTCAGAAGTGTACAGTAGAGCAAGACAAATAAACCCCTGGCTTAGTGACTTGAAGACTGAAAGGGAAGTCATAGGAAACTAACAAGTAAGAAGCTGATAATGCAGAGAGGAATTTGGGTAAGCGAACCCTAAAAATTTGCTTATGAGCTCCTGGGTTCATTCCTAAGCTGCATATGCATGGAACCAGGCCTAAATAACACAACAACTTTTAGAATGAACTAAGGGATAAGACCATTGCCCATGTCTCAGATTGACCTTCTGATGGCACACATTCAAAACCTATCCAAATGATACTACAAAGGCTTTGAAAATGTAGCAGACATTGAAATCATCACCCAAAGAAGGGTACTTGAATTTTGCAACATGAATCCAATTGGGTTTATTGACTAATAAAATAAAATGTCAGCCTTTTCCATAGAATTTATATAAGACTCAAAGTTTTATAATATTATTTTCAAAATATCCAGGATACAATCCAAAATTACTCAGCATAGGAAGAAACGAGAAAATTTCAAACTACATTAGAAAAATTAATCAACAGATGCTAGTGTTGAAATGACAGAACTGTTAGAATTATCTGATGAAGACTTTAACACAGCTGTTAGGAAAATTCTCCTGAAAGCAAACTTAAACATTCTTGGAATGAATAGACAGAAAGTCTCACAAAATAAGTAAAATATATAAAAAAGAACTAAATGAAAATTTTTAAACTAGAAGTAAAACTGAAAACAAAATCACTGGATGAACTCAGTAGTCAAATGGAGGAAAGAGTCTGTAAACTAGAAGACAGAAAAAGTTATTTACTGGTAAGTTAATATCAAGAAAAACATTGAAAAAAATATTAACAGAGTATTATGGATCTGAGTGACAAAATAAAAAGTCTAACATTCATGTCATAAAAGAACCAGCAAGAAAGGAGAAAGATGCTGTACAGGAAAAGTATTTGGCAAAATATATACTTAAAGAAAGGTTTCCATATTTGGTGAAATACATAATCTTATCTATTCGGGAAGCTAGGCAAACTCCAAATAGGATAAACCTTAAAATCGTAACATAATCAAAATTCTGTGAACTAAAGGCCAAAAAAAAAAAAAAAAAAATCTTGAGAGTACCAGAGATAAGCAATACATCATACATAAGCAACAACTTGAATAATTATATTTCTCATCAAAAACTACATGAAGAACCTATGAAATAAAGGGGCACAATCATTTTTAAACATTGAAAAAAGAATTCCTACTAATCCAGAAATCTATGTACATCAAAAATATCAGTAATAAAGATCAAGTAAGGTGTTTTTTGCTAAAAGAGAACTGAATCCTTTGCCACTAGGCCTGAACCAAAATAATTCCCAAATAAAATTTCTCAAGTAGAAGGAAAATGAGACCAGAAGGAAACATGAAACTTCAAGGTAAAAGGAGGAACAACAGAAATGGTAAATATGTGTTTAACCACGATAGACTATTTTTCTCCTACTGAGCTCTTTAAACTGTGTTTGATAATTAAAAACAAAATTTTTAAATATTTTCTGATGAAGTTTTTATGTATATAAAAATACATAGGGCAATGACAACATAGAGGAAGAAGGGTAGAACTTATAGGTACTATTTCTATATTCCACTTGATTCGATGAAATATTATTTTAAATAGACTATGAAAATTTAAGTATGTATATTGATAATTTCTAGATTAGCCAATAAGAAGTTCTATACAGAGATACAGTAGAAAGTACAATAGATAAAATTAAGTACAAATAAATTCACATAACACAAAACAAAGCAGAAAAGCAAAACAAGAAAAAAAGATATATAACTAACCAAAAAAAATAATAAAATGGCCAGACTAATTTTTTAAAATAAATATCACATTAAATGTAAATGGTCTAAACACATCAATTAAAAAATAGAGATGGCCAAAGTAGATAAAATACATGATTGAGCTGTATGCTATCTACAAAAAAACTCACTTCAAAGATAATTATGCCGGGCTTGGTGGCTCAGCCTGTAATCCCTCGCCTTTGGGAGGCTGAGGTGAGTGGATTGCCTGAGCCTGCGGGTTCAAGACCCGCCTGGGTAAGCGAGACCTCATCTCTACAATAAACCAAAAAATTAGCCGGGCGTGGTAGCGCGCGCCTGTAGTTCCAGCTACTTGGAAGGCTGAGGCGGAAGGATCGTCGGAGCCCAGCAGGTCGAGGCTGCGGTGGCCGGGAGCGGCCACTGCACTCCAGTCCAGAGGACAAAGTGAGACTCCAACTCAATAAAAAAAAAAAAAAAAAAAAAAAAAGATAATTATATAGGTAGGTTAAAAGCAAAAAGATTTAAAAATATATAGCATGCAAACAATCTTGACTTCAATGGTAAAATGCTGTGTTACTGAACAACAGCCTTCAAAAAAGGCTGGATGTGAGGCCATGGAGATACCAGGTGCTTCAGAGGTTGAATGCTTAGTGGGGACCATAGTCAAAACTGTTATCCTATAAAATTATGAACCATCTCCTTATGCTCCCAACACATGGTTACGTAGGTAGCAATCTGATTGAAATAAATGGCTTACATATGATCTCTCAAAACAGTAAATCAATTTGAATTTATTCCCATCATCTCATATTTCCCAAATACCTCCTCCTTAAAGATTAAACAACTTTCTTTTTTCAACATTTGAAAAACTAGTATGTCATGGAAAAAATGTTGATGTACTCAGTTACTTTTACCCCAGCCACACTGGAGCCTATCATGTCTTTTTTTCCAAAGGCACTTCAGTACACTCTGCCTCAGCCTGTACTCAGCCTCATTTAGTACAGTCTGCCTCTTCAGAGGTTGCCTCTTTACTGGCATTTGTTGTTGCCATGCTTTCACTGCATTCCCCTAAGTATAGATTCAGGGTCCTATTTTCTAGCTTCATATTTGCACTTTTATTTTCCAAGAATACTGTGAAGTAATGTGAGAGAACAAGATCCTCTCACATCTTCCTTCTCCCAAAAAATCTTGATCTAGGTCTTGCCTGATTCAGTGTAAGGAATGATAGACCTTTTAAGTAGTTCAGGGTAGAAAATCAGTGTAAGAACTGCTGGTTAAGTCTTCTTGTATTCTCACAGGGATAATAACCAAAGACAATAGAAACAAAACACAAAACAAGTCTAACTCTGACACTCTTCACAAGGACTATAAGCCTGGAAACAGAGTCTAAATTTAATGGGATTAAAAGAATAAGCCACTACCAACAACCTGTGGTACTTAAGAAATGTTTTGCTATAAGTCTAACTTTGTCAGGTGTTCTAAGGTTTGAGATTAAATAAAATTTTATCAGATATGTTGGTAGAAATCATATAGACAGAAGACTAACATCAAAACTAACAAATAAATTAAAACAGCATTAACATGGACTTTGCCAACCACAGTTTTGCTTAAAACAGGGGTCATTCAGATGAGTAAAGTAAACTACCTGCCCTTTTAGCTATTTGTACTGTCATTATCTTTATTGAAGACTCCAGGCTCCTGGGCCGGCCTTCAGATTTTGGCCTGAGTTTTTGCAATAGTAGATCTTGGAAAGGCGTAGGGAAAGAGGTCATGAGCTGTACACATAGTCTCAAAATTAGTCTTCTAAAGAACTCATTAATTTCTTGCTCAATCTCCAACTGTCTTCTCACTGAACTCAGGGGAAAGCCCATGCTCTTTAAACTGGCTTTCCCCCTAAGCAATCTGGTCTATACTTTGAGCAACTCATGCTTATTGGAACTTTTTTTCTCTGTATCCCCCAACCCTGAGAGTCTGGTTTTCCTCTGGTCTTCTCCAATTCTTACCCATTCTGCTTCTTTGAAAAGCTGGTCTCCTCTATGTAGGAAACATTTTTTCTTTTCTTTTCTTTTCTTTTTTTTATATCACTTGCATATACCTGCCAAAATAAGAGACACAGACTATCTAAGCTTAAGTATCTATTGTCTGTGTATATCTTGGGTCTACAAGTAGATTTTAAATCCTTAGAAACCATGGTCTCTGGCTTACATTTGTTTTCCTATTACTAAAGCAAGACAATTTAATTTTTATCTTAGTAAAGTTCAAAGGCAATGTCAGTTTATTGATAAATAATTTTTCAGTCCATAAATCATAGTTTTCTTTTGCATATGCACATTTATGCTACTGGTGTGTTTATATCTTGATCAAAACAATAACAATGTACAGAATAAAAGCATTGACTTTCTTGGTATAGCATGGAAAATTGACATTTTGGGTGTCGTGGCTAGCATCTGTGTTTAAATTGAAAATTACTATTAAAGAAAGAGGACCTTGGTAAGTAGATGTTTCTTTAAGAGATGCTAATCATTTATTTTTAATTGGCAATCATATTTTCTCTAATCTTTAAGGCATTTTGGGTGACAGAAGATATGCTGAATACTTTACTGCCTAGCCTGCATCAGATATGTATTATGTTACCTTGATGTATCCACTGATTACCCTTAGATTTAGGTTAGTTTCAGGAAAACATTTGTAGCAATAAGCTCTTAATAAAAGTGGGTGCTTTAAATAAAATGCTTATTGTCAAATATTATAGAAGCTTGCAAAGAGTATAAGGCATTATTCTCCTCAACCCTAGCCCCAGAGGTAACTACTATGAACAATTCGGTATAGGATTTCTAAAACTACAGACTTTCATCTGTATTTGTGAATAAATTTTCATGGAACATAGCCACACACGTTCATTTATGCACTGTCTACATCTGCTTTCACATAACTACAGTGAAGTTTGAAAAGCTGGTCTGCCCAATTCAGTAGTTAGGAAGACTATATGGCTTTGCTTTGACAATGCCTAAAATTGTTACTATCTAGACCTTTACAGAAAAAAGTTTGCTGACTCCTAGTTTATTGTTACATACCCACTTCCAGATTTTTCATGTGTGTACAAAATATGTGTTTGCTTTTAAAAAGCATCTTACTGAATTGCAACATGCATACACAAAATTACACAAATCATAGGTGTACAACTTGATGAATTTCCACAAAGTGAACATCCCCAAATAACCAGTACTCAGTTCAAGAAATAGAACATTACCAACATCTTAGAAGTCTTCATTCTTCATTCCTCTCACTACCATCCCTCAAAGATAATTTAATCCTGCTTTCTAACAGTGTAGGTCAATTTTGCTTGTTTTTGAACTTTATATGAATAGAATTATATATTCTTTGCTCTGTGCCTGTCTTTTTTGTGCAATATTTTAAGACTCATCCACATCATTGTTTATGGGAACACTTTGTTCATTCCCATACCTATAGCATCTCACTAGATAAATATGCCACATTTTACTTATCCATGGTATTGCTGGTGAAGATTTGTGGCATTTTAAAATTTGGACTATTATAAATAGTGGAGAAATGTACACTTTTACATGTCTTTTGTGGACATATACAGACTTTTCTCACACATGCTTTTTTGAAACTGTTTAGTAAACCTTTGTTCTGCAATAATTTTGCATGCCAATTCGTGTAAAGCTGACTTACATCTATGTAGTAAAAACTGCATAGTATTCAATCATATGATGTTCTATAATATATTTCCTTTTTGGTCATTTAGTCATGTGATAGAAACTAATAGTTGTTTCCTGAAATTTATTCTCCCTTTTTTTATGGTAATAGACCTTCCACATTTTTAGCTAGGCAGATGGCAGCTTGGAATAGAGACTTTGTTTCTCCATCTCTCTTGCAACTAGGATGTAGGTAGAAGCATGTCATGACAGAGTCCAAGATCCTTCCTGAAGAGACAGAATGCCTATACACTTTGTTTTTGTGCCTCCTTTCCTTGATCCTGTTGCTTGTAATAAACACATGCTGCCATCTTATACCTTGAATTTGGGGCCCACACAGTGGTCACAAGAGAATAAACATGGGTCCTGATGTGATCAAATGTTTTACCTATCCCTGACAGCCTATCTGGGCTTTGACAGGAGAAAAAAATGAATTACCATCTTTTTTGAGCTATAATTATTGTTCTTTCATTCATAGCTATAATAAATGAAAACTTATACAAGTTAGCTTTGAATTTTTGCTATTCAATACCATATGTCAGTGAACATCTTGCCATATTTCTATATTTTTTTACATGTCTATTTTGTTTCAAAATTACTACAGGTGGAATTGGTAGGTCAAAAATTAAGAACACTTTAAATTGTACATACTGCCCATTGTTTCTCCAAAACTACATTTCCACTGACTTAAGTGACATTTCTACCTTAAATACAGTGGGTATCAAGTGGCAAAACGTCTTATATTTTAAAAAGAAACAATCAAAACAAAAGAACCAATGACCAAACTCTAATTTTTTTAAAACAACTTTATTTAGGGAGGAAAGTTGAACAAATTTTTATTTGAGGACTCTAATTTTCTTTTTTTGTGACTTTATTAAATCCTTTGTCTACTTTTCATTGTAGAAGTTCTTTACAATTATTTTAACCAGTATTTACAAGAGCTTGCCCTCTAATTTTGTTTTCATTAATTTTATGTTTTTGATATGTAGTAGAGCAAAGCTTTCCTTATTCTGATAAAACATAAAAAGTATTCATATACATTTTTCTTCCAGAAGAAATTTAGAGTTAAGCCCTTAAGTTCCAGAAACGTAAAGTTAATAATTTGATTAAAATTTTATTAAACATATTTAGTTTGGGAGAAGCTGAGAAAACCAACATATAAATTATATGGGATATTTTCATCCAGTCAGATGATGTCTCCGCGTTAATTAAGTCTTATAGTGGAAGTAGCATTTTGTAGATTTAACCATGTAGGTAATACAATTTTTTTCTAAGTGCCTATCAAAATATCATAGAGTTGTCAATGTGAATAGAAAGTTTTTGTCTTCACAAATTCAATTCTCAGTTCATGAGAATTCTCTTGGTTTTTATTTTATAATTTATCTGTTCTATTAAGTCATTGTTTTATTTAACTTTTTATTTCATTTTCTGAAAAATCATATCAGTGGCTATGTAATTTATGTTTAATTCTAATATGTATACCAATTTTTCTTGTCATATTGCATTGGGGATAAAACCAGGACAATATTGAGCAATATCACTGAAAGTATTTATGCTTTTTCTGTTAACATTAAGAATTCCTTTAGTAATTTACCATTAAATATAGTGTGTAAAGAATTTTAATTCATTTAAAAAATCAAATTAATATAAAATTTAGAAATGTTTGTCTTGTTATAATGCATTATTTCAAAATTTACCATGAAACCATCCAAAACTAAATCATTTTTTACCTCAACTGGGCATATTATTAGTCCAGTTACCTAGAAGACTTAACCAGCTTTGTTTCCTTTTCCCCTGCAGCCCATTTTTAGAATGTCAGCAAGTGCTCTCATTACTTTCCTTTCTATATTCCTACCATCTTAGTTAAATATTTTAAGTCTCGACCATGCCAACTACAAAGATTCCTAAAATGAAATGGATAGTATTCCTAGGATCCCATGTCTGGACTCTGGACTACAATCGAATACTGCATGCCCAGCATAATGAGCATAAAGAGACTAATTCAAGTCTTGAGACAGAAATTGGAAAGCATTATATTGGGAAATACTGTAGAATTCAATAGTTTAGAAGGCTCTATTACAAGAAGCAATGTGAATTGGATTCAATGTGAATTGCTTCACAGTCATAAAGAGAATATTTTGGCCACTCTGAGGGATGTTCCAGGAATTAGTTTCAGTCTTACCTTAACTATATAACCCTTTCAGATCAGCAAAAAAGGTAAAAGAACTGGCCAGAGTTCAGAAGAAACATGCATCTGAAATTTGTGAGATGGAGAATACAGATCTAAAGTCTACAAAAACAGACTTTAGACATTCTGGCCATAAGTCATTTGTTATTGATACCATATGATTGTAATGGCATTCAATGGTGTAAAGGCAATACCTGCTGCCAAGACACAAAAAACTTGTATGAGGCTTTCTGTTTTTGGCCACTCATGTAACAAAGATGTAATTTTGGTTATTTTCTTTCTTTCTTTTTTTTTTTTTTTTTTACTCCCCCAAGGGCTTTGTCATTCCTCCCTTTAATCTCCTAGCTATTTTATGCCAAAATGGTCAAGACAAAAATTTTTTTTAGAGACTATCCCCTTTAAAATTACAAGAAGGCAGGGAGTTACAATTTAGCCTTTAATTTATTCCACAGGTGAAACTTTACTTAATTCTTTTTTCCAAAATATACCACCAGAATATAACATTAAAGATGCAATGATTGAGAGACTTGTTTGCTTTCTGAAAATGCTTCTCCCCTTCTCTCCAGAATATGAAAAGTAAATAGCACTCAAGTAAAGTGCTAAAGATAAATTAAGTACTTAGAATTGCCTAGTTACAATGATGTGTTTAATTCAACTAGTTGAAATAAGCAACTCTATTACAGGACTGTACACATACATTCTGGCACATGTACTTATGTCAGCAATTGGCTTAACTTTGATGCCAATGTTTTGGCTTTGCTTGGTGAACTGGTGGTTGAATTGACTTTTAACTTGCTATTCAGATTGCCTCCTATCTTTCTGAGGGTCAGAACCATCTGGATGGCTCATTTCACATTAATCAGAAAGGTCCTTAATCTTTAAGCATATCAGTTCAAGCACAGAAAAAGGTGATGGGATGGAGAAATGAAAGCCAGTCCAGAGTCTGACTGTGGAGTGGGATATACAGAATTCATATAGGCCTCTCCTAGGACTAACCATTTGACTGCAAGGGGTAGGGAGACTTCTACATCTCGGCAGTATTTGGTGAGGATGGGAATGTCCCACATTACATTCTGTTACAGTTTGGGGGCTACTTCTAAAGAAGAGGTAGTGTGCTACATGTGCCCTTTCTATGGATAAGGAGAACAATTCATGCACAACAGCCCCTTCTTATTAGCATTTGAGGACACGGAACTTACGCAGCATCCCAGATCCTTCCCGCTTGCATCCACATCTAATCAGTCGTTCACCAAGCCCTTATTGACTTCATGTATGATTCATATACACTGTGGTAATGTTAAAAGTATAGATAGGTAAGAAAAGGTAATTTACTATTTCACTACTCATAAAATTTTAAGTGTCTTACAGAGTCGAGTGTTCCTGTTCCAGTTATTATTGCTGCATAACAAACCACCCCAGTCTTAACAGCATGCAATTGTATTAAAAATATCAATAATTATATTCACAGATTTCTTGCGTTGGGAATTTCATCTGGACATAGGGCAGACTGCTTATATGTCCGCTATACCACATTGGGATATTCAATGGGAAGACTCAGAGACTGAGGGTGACAACAGCTGAGAACAGGAATCATCTGGGTGCATCTTCATCACACGTATGGCAGTTGATAACACATATTGTCTGGGACCTCAAATGGATGACTGGCCAGATCACCTATGCACAGCTTCTGCACATGGGTTATTTTGTTCTTTCTCACAGCATGTATAGCAGCTGCGTTCCAATAATAAACGCTCTAAGTAGGCAAGGCAGAAGTTGCAAGATGTTCTTATTATCTAACCTCAGAAGGCACCTGGCATCATTTTCATTATATTCCATTGGGCACAATAGTCATGAAGTTCTGCCCAGCTTGACATTATAGGTTTTCCTTTGGAGGATCAGAATAAAAAGACAGAGAAGTGTCTGCCTGTTTACCTCTTGTTCTTTTGAGGAAGTTCTGTGGTAGGTATAAAGAAGAATTTAAGGATATTGTTCTCTTTCCTAAGGATTAAAAGAGAGACTGTGAAGAGGAAACATTGATATATCATATATAGCAGTGCCAAGGAGAAGGGTATCCTTGAGTAAATAATCAAGGTAAGATTACTCTTTTGTGATTTGGAAGACATCAGATAGACCATCAGGCAGAAATACTTCTGTTTGTATCACCTACAAAGCAACAAGTTTGGGGAGTCTAAACTTGTGTTCCAATTTAGAGATTAGCAATCTCGCAGACATGGGGGTATTTGGAGAGCAAGTCTCATGAAGAAGGCAAAGGAAACTAAAATGAAAGTCTTTAGGTATACCTTTCTGGCAATACCACTCAGACAGGATACCCAGAAAGTACTGATTTGGCAGGTCCAAAGTCTTCTAACTCACTTCCTAGAGAAATTGTCATGAACAACAATAGCAACAAAGAAGACTCAATTTTTAATTCTGCAGAAGGTTCAAGAACACCTATTACCCCCTGGAGCTTAACAATTGGCAAGGACAATTGGCAAGAAGGTTATAACTGTTATGCCTAGTGAAAACTATATGTATGAGGTGTGGCAATTAAGTTCACAAACTTTCCATCATGGGCTTACATTGGCAGCACTGTACAAACAACTCAGTAAGGTTTCATAACCTGGGTATATCAGTGTCTCACAGCTGTGTTCGTGTCGACATGTGATGGTGTCTTGCTGAGTGGTGTTCATTATTGTGGTTGCATGTTTTTGTGTGCCATCACAAGAAGGTTGTAGTTTGAATTAGAGCAGCAAACAAACATTAAATTTCTTGTTAAACTCAGCAATAGTGGAAATGAAATCAGGGACATGTTAGCCCTAGTTTATGGGGATAATGTCATGAAGAAAACGGTAGTATACAAATTGATTAAACATTTTTCTGAGGGGAGAGAAAGCACCACTGATGAAGAGAGGTCAGGACGGCCAGTAACAAGCAGAACTGCTGAGAACATTGCAAAATGTGTTGAATTGTGTATCAAATCATCAGCTGACTGTGAGAATAGCAGATCAGATAAACATTGACAGAGAAGCAGGAAAATCTTAACTGAAAAGCTTTCTTTTTTTTTTTTTTTGAGTTGGAGTCTCACTCCGTTGCCCAGGCTGGAGTACAGTGGCACACTCATGGCCACCCCAGCGTTGATTTGCTGGGCTCTGGCAATCCTTCTGCCTCAGGCTTCCAAGTAGCCAAAACTACAGGTATGCACTACCACACCTGGCTAATTTTTTTGATTTATCGTAGAGACGAGGTCTCACCAAGTTGCCCAGGCTGATCTTGAACCCGCAGGCTTAGGCAATCCACTCACCTTGGCTTCCCAAGGTGTTGGGATTATAGACTGAGCCACTGAGCCCAGCCTTAACTGAAAATCATGGCATGAGAAAGATGTGTGCAAAAATGGTATTGAAGGAGTTCTTGTATTATGGCAATGTACAAGCTCACAAAGCACTGAGAGGCAGTTTTTAGCCAGTAAACAAATAACTGTACTGGATCACCCTCTCTACTCACCTTATCTAGCCCCCAATGACTTTTTTCTTTACCTAAAGATAAAGGAAATATTGAAAGGAAGACATTTTGATGGTATTCAGAATATCAAGGGTAATACAAAAATAGCTTTAATGGCCATTCCAGATAAAGAGTTCCAAAATTGCTTTAATGAGTAGACTAGGTGCTGACATCAGTGTATAGCTTCCCAAGGGGATTACTTCAAAGGTGACCATAGTGATATTCAGCAATGAGGTATGTAGTACTTTTTCTAGAATGAGTTTGTGAACTTAATTGTCAGCCCGTGTAAGATATTGTGAGGTCCTTGAGTGGTCAAATGAGGAATAGTCATCCTGGAGAAAAATCTGGACCAGCAAATGTCAGATGAATTAGAAGCACTAAAAATGAAAGAAGAATCCAGGAGATGGCAATGGATCCAGTTGGAGTGTGAGAGTATCTGCATGGGTGAGTGTGGAAAAGGACTCATCTGGGTCTATATGTGTGTGTAAGTGGGTGAGCAAATATCCAACTGAGGGGAGGCATGAATCAAGCACCTGGGGCTACCCTGCAGGAACAGCTGCAATTTGTTGCTGCTCTGAATATGGTACCCACCCCATGCAGAAGAATCCACCATTCTTGGGGTTTCTCCTGGGAAAAAGCAGACGGTATCAGCTGTCTCTTGACACCTAGCACCTAGCCTACACCACCACCTGTGACAACAGGCCAGGCACTGGCAGGCACGTGGAGAAAATGCAGGAAGGAAATCTGGAGCTGAGACCCACGTGAGGAGAAAACACAGACCACTACCATTTTCTCTGTCCCAGAACTGGGCAGAGACCTGCATTAGGTCACCAAATTCTGAGCAGCTTGCATCCTGAGACTGGGGACAATCTCTGTACCCCTCTGAGATTGACCATTGTTTGCCCAGAGAGAACACTTCAAGTGCATGATACCAGAGAGACAGATGCCCCACCCCCACACTGGACCAAAGACAGACGCATGTAATTCGAGTGGGAGACCTAGCAGCAGATGAGTTGGGAGCTTTATCCAGGAAAAACTGCTAGAGCAATTGCCAACCCCACCACCACAGTGCCAGGCTGAACACTGGCAGTGAGGGCGGTGGAAGGAGTGCAGTTAGGGAGCCTGAGGCAGAGTCCTGAGGAAGAGCAGAGAGAGGCTACCTCTAGCCTGGACTGGGCTCCAGAGCCTTGCCACCAGGTCCTAAGATCCAGAGACTGTGGTAACTGCTGGGGAAGGAGCTATTGACCCCATTTGTGGTAGGAACAGCAGCTGGCAGAGAAACTGACCAGACCATCTATACCTGGGCAGAGAAGTGCTCCAGGATGGCCTCTGCAGGATAGCAGAACTGCATCTTGAGATCAGGTGGTGATCTCTGCATTGCCTTGGGTCTGCTCTTTGCAACCTCAGAGAACGTTTTCCCCAGTGCACAAGCCCTTTTGGATAATGGCAGATGCGGATTTCCAGAGGATTCACCCTCAGCCCTGAGCCAGCTGCTAAGCAATATATGCAGACAGCAGAACTGATCAAGAAGGAGGCTGGTGAGTGCCTAGCTGAATCCCCCCTACCCTTAGCAACAGGTGAAAGAGATTGGGAGGACAGGGCAGAGACAGGAGTCTCCATTCGCCCAATGTGAACTGGATGCTCTGGGAACTGTGACCAGGCTAGAAGAGGAAGGATGGGGGTGAGATCCCTTGAGATGCTGTGTCAAGTTATTTAGGCCCCTTACCCTCACACGGGTGTGTGCCTTGCTACCAATTGCAGACGGTGGGCGGGGTGAAGATGCTAACATCTTAATTTCCATCAGTAAAGAGGGTACCTGCAGCAACAGACCTGCAGTTGCAGAACCCATCACAAGAGGGTGCCCCCTTCTCAAAGAGACAGACTAAAGCTAAGAACTCTGCCAATGGGGTTTTTTGTGGGGGGGAGGATGGGTATTGGTTTGTTTGTTTGATTATCTTGTTTGGTTGCTTTGTTTGTTGGTTGGTTTTCTCTTTTCTTTCCTCCTCCTATTTCTCTCTCTTTGCTCTTTCTCTGTGTTTTTTTTCTTTATTTCTTCTTTCATATTTTCCTCTTTTTCTCCTCCTTTCCCTTTTTTCTCTCCTTCTTCCCTCTCTTTTCCCTCTTATATCCTGTCTTGGACTCAAGGACTATGCAAGCATATCCACTATAAGGTCATATGGTGCGGTGATTGAGACAGAGTCCCAGTTGGCCCATTTACCAGATAGCAAACATTATAATTTACCAATGGATTTTGAATCCTTGCAGTCCCTCCTCCATCCCCTAGTAAGTGCTCAACATTGTAAAGAGAGCACAATGCCCCCCCCAGCCATACTTCATATTTGAACAAACTTGGAACCCCAGCTCAAGGAAGGACAAAAGGTAGAACAAATATCAGAAGTGACTGCTTCTCCATTTCCCACTAAGCAAAGCAGAATTAAAGAGAAAGATACAAGAACTGTTACAAATGAAGAAAAATCAATGAAAACTCATTGGTAACCATCAGAGCCCCAGCAAAGAGCCATTGCTAGAAAGAACAGCTACTGGGGCACAAACAACAACAATCTCTGAGAATAACAGTACCCAGAAGGTACTTACAGAGATCAGAGAATCATTGGATAGAATGAATAAAAATCAAGAAATGCAAGAGCTAAAACTAAATGAAATTGCAACTGAGCTGGACAGACTCAAGAAAGTATACTTAGAAATAACAGAAATAAAGTATTCCATCCAAGAAATAAATAACAAACTGACAAACATGGGAAGCAGAATTGACCAAGCAGAATAAAGAATCTCAGAGCTGGAAGACCAAAATATGTAATTAACTAAAAATTTATTTTTAAAAACATCTATTAAAAATATGGGGAAAAAAACTTAAGAAGAAAGATTGGAATACCTGAAATAGAATGAGAAATGGAAAACACTCTGGAACAAACATTCCATGAGGTCATTCAAGAAAACTTCCCTCATCTGGCCAGAGAGACAACTATTCGAGCACAAGAGATTCAGAGAACCCCTGCAAGATATCTTATGAGAAGATCAACCCCTAGACACATAGTAATTTGCCTACACAAAGTAGGTGTAAAAGAAAAAACCCTAAAGGCAGCAAGGGAAAAAGTTCAGACTACCTACTGGGAGATACCAATCAGAATTGCTACAGACTTATCTGCAGAAACACTACAGGCCAGAAGGGATTGAACTCCAATCTTTAATATTCTCAAAGATAAACAATTTCAACCATAATTTTCTACCCAGTCAAGCTAAGCTTCATCAGCAACAAAGTATTAAAATTATATCCAGACATCCAATCCCTAAGAGAATATGTTTCCTCCAGACCAGTTCTACAGGGGACACTTAAAAAGGCGCTGTGCACAGAAGAAAAAACAAAAGAAAGACCATATACTTCACAAGATAACAAACATACACAGAAGCAGCAGAAAACATAGAATACTCACAAAAATAAAACACACACATATATGAACACAAAAGCTAGACAAAAGCAAAACAGCCTTATAAGAGCATTATGGCAGGGATAAACTCTCACATTTCGATAACCAACCTGTACGTGAATGGGCTAAATGCACCACTGAAGAGACTTAGAATGGCAAACTGGATAAAAACATATGACCCAGTAATTTGCTGCCTTCCAAAAACTCATCTCATTACAAAGGATGCCCACAGACTCAAAGTTAGAGAATAGAAAACAAACTTTCAGATGAACAGATCACAAAATAAGGCAGGAACAGCAATCTTACCATCAGACAAAACAATCTTTAAGCTATCAAAAATTTTAAAAGATATGGAAGGACACTACATAATGATAAAAGATTTGATTCATCAACAACATATATACATCCAACACAGGAGAACCAGCTTTTATAAAGCTGCTACTATGGAAACTAAAAAAAGATATTGACTCTAACACTATCATAGCAGGGGACTTAAATACCCCAGTAACAACCCTAGAGAGGTCATCAAGGCAAAAGAAATCTACAAAGAGATCCAAAACCTCAACTTGACACTTAACCAAATAAACTTAGTAGATCCTACAGAACATTCCACCCAACAAGCACAGAATATACATTCTACTTATCACTACATGAAATGTACCCATATTCAACCGTAAATCAAGCATATACAAATTTCACAAGATCGAAATACTGCCATACACCTTCTCAGAACACAGTGGAATAAAAATAAATATCTCCACTAGCAACATACCCCCCCAAACCCACAAAGACATGGACACTAAACAGCTCCTGGTTGACACAGAAATCAAAACAGAAATCAAAAGATTCCTGGAAGCAAGTAAAAAATGAAGAAATATCTTACCAAAACCTCTGGGATGCCATGAAATTAGTACTAAGAGGGGGATTTATATCTCTATGAACACACATCAGGAAAATAGAAAGAGAACAAGTTACAGCCTAACAAACCACCTAAGGGAACTGGAAAGGCAAGACCAACAAAACCCTAACTTCAGCAGAAGAATCCAGGCCACCAAATTAAAAGCCCAAAATGGGACATAGAAGACAAACATACCACAGAAAAAGCAATGAAACAAAATGCTGGCTGTTTGAAAGAATAAACAAGATTGATGGACCCCTAGCTAGAATGACCAAGAAAAAGAGAGAATAAGCCCAAATAAGCATAATCAGAAATGCAAAAGATCAAATCACAACTGACCCTGAAGAAATATAAAAGATTGTCAGATATTACTATGCACACCTATATGGAAACAAACTAGGCAACCTGTATGAAACAAAGGACTTTCTAACATCACACAGCCTTCCAAGACTGAAACAAGAAGAAACTGAGATCCTAAACAGACGAATAACAACCCAGGAAATTGAATCTGTCTTAAGAAAACCACCTAACAACAACAACAACAAAAGCCTGGAACCAGACAGATTTCCAACAGAATTTTACAAAACATACAAGGAAGAACTGATACCAATCCAATTGAAAGTATGCCAGGCAATCAAGAAAGATGGAACTCTCCCCAAATTATTTCATGAAGCTAGCATCCCACTGATACCCAAACGGGTAAGGACTCAACAAAGGAAGAGAACTATAGGCTAATATCCCTGATGAACATAGATGCAAAAATGTTCAACAAGACTCTAGCAATTTGGATTCAGCAATACATCTCAAAAATCATCCACCATAACCAAATAGCAACAGAGGTAAAACCAAGACCCACATTATAATATCATTAGATGCTGAAAAAGCTTTTGATAAAATCCAGCATCCCTTATTGATAAAAACCCTTGAACATCTAGGTATAGAGGGAACATACTTTAAAATAGTAAGAGCCATCTGTAATAAACCCACAGCCAACATATTGCAAAATGGACAGAAAGTGGAAGCATTTCCCCAGAAAAAGACAAGGCTGCCCACTCTTACCCCTCCTGTTCAACATAGTGTTGGAAGTCCTAGCTAGAGCAATCAGACAAGAGAAGGAAATCAGGGGTATTAAAATAGAAAAAGAGGAAGTCAAATTATTCCTTTTTGCTTATAATATGATCCTATACCTCAGAAATCCAAGAGAACCTTTCAAAAACGTCCTTGCACTGATAAAGGACTTTGGCAAAGTCTTAGGGTAAAAATAAACATGCAAAAGACAGTCACATTCTTATATGCCAACAACAAACAGGCAGAGAACCAAATAAAAAATACAATCACGCAGCTGGGCTCGGTGGCTCAGCCTGTAATCCCGCGCCTTGGGAGGCTGAGGTGAGTGGATTGCCTGAGCCCGTGGGTTCGAGACCCGCCTGGGCAGGCGAAACCTCATCTCTACAATAAACCAAAAAAATTAGCTGGGCGTGGTAGCTCACGTCTGTAGTTCCGGCTACTCGGAAGGCTG
>CAUYQG010242039.1:0-10715 GCA_963574415.1 Tarsius wallacei | reverse complement strand
CTCCCAGCCACCGCAGCCTCAACCTGCTGGGCTCCGGGGATCCTTCCACCTCAGCCTTCCAAGTAGCTGGAACTACAGGTGCGTGCTACCACGCCCGGCTAATTTTTTTTTTTTTTTTTTGATTTATTGTAGAGATGAGGTCTCGCCAAGTTGCCCAGGCGGGTCTCGAACCCGCGGGCTCAGACAATCCACTAACCTCAGCCTCCCAAGGTGCGGGATTACAGGCCGAGCCCGAGCCGGCTGTGTATCATTCTTTCAACATTTTATGTTTTGGGTTTGATTTCTAGATGAAGACTTATATCCTTTCACATTAAAATTGTTGTACATTAATTACAATTTTTTGTAGTTCCTGAGACAAAAGCTATATAAAGTATTAAAATGATACATTCTCATTTGAATCTACATATATTGGAATAACTTACTGAGGTTTTCAACTAAGGACTCATTCACAGAATGCAGGCATTACTGGTATAATGATGAAGGAGTTTAATAACATCAGTTTTGGATTATGAATATACCTGGGAAGGCTCATAGGGCACTTGGTAACAAAATGAAGAAATGCAACAGTTTTTAAGGTGAGACACATGTAAGAATGAACACAGGACCTTTTTCTTGAGGTTTTGGAGGTTTATTTGTAATTCATACAGGAAATTAAGAAGAGTAGCTATAGCTATTCCAAAGAAATAGAAAAGCAAGTCATAACTCAATAAATCACAGATTTTAAGAAACCTCATTGAAAAAAGAAGATTGTTATCCACAGTAATTCTGTTCTGCAGAAACGTTGAAATTCTGTGTAAACAAAACCACCCAAACCTTAGTTCTGTCCCTTTAACTTGGCCAGAGGCTGGGAGGAAGATGTGGAATACTCACGGGCAATCATCTTGTCCTAACTGGTGACTCTGGTGACTTCTGGAATTGTGTCTTTTTAGGCATGGAGGAGGGAGGGTAACACAATCTGGAGAACCAAGGGTGATAAACAGAAAACTTGGGAGAAGATATAAAATTGACTAATCACCTCAACTGTTCCAGGGATAGCCCTAAACTGAACCACTCTCTGAGCAAATCTATGCTTTTTCTATTTCTGAGTGCCCAGGAGAGCCCCACTTTCTGTGAGTCATGGGAGAGCATGCTTGCTAATCACCTGTACAAATGGAGCTCCCCACACAAGGCTATCTCTCTTCTGGTGCGTAAATTCAGCCCAACATTGAAAAGTCAGCAACCCAGCCAGGATCAAATATTTATCCTCAGCAAAAATAGCAGAATCAGTTGTTGAGAAAAATATGTGAGTTCTGTAAATGTTTGCATGATCGAAGCACTTGGTTATGTTTTGCATCATAGAAAGAATAGCAGAACCGAAACCCTCTTCATAAAGGTAATCTCCATTCCTGAGGACGAGCCACCACGTCCCACCAGCCCAGTGCCACAAACTTTCCCCAGCTCTGGGATCCGCTGCTGGAATGGGAAAGCGTTTCAGCAGAAAGGAACTCATTTCTAGGGCAGCTGAAACAAGCACTTTTACATTGGAAGTGACAAGTCAGAGAAGCACCAGGACAAGCATCCACCAGTCCTTGGATTACGACACAGGGGTCCCTCATAAGTGGTCTGGGTAGGACTATGGCTGCCGAGGGCATTTCTTTCAAAGGCCACTTTATTTAATTTTGATTTATTATTTTTGAATAAAGGTCTCACTCTGTCACCCAGGCTGTAGTGCAATGGCACGATCACAGCTCACTGCATCCTCTACTTTGTGGTTGATCCTCCTGCCTCAGTCACCCGAATAGCTGGGACTACAGGAGTGCGCCACCATGCCCAGCTAATTCTTTAATTTTTTGTAGAAATGAAGTCTCACTATATTGCCCAGAGTGATCTCCAACTCCTGGGCTCAAGCGATCCTCCCACCTTGGCTACCAAAGTGTTGCACTTACAGATGCGAGCCACCATGCGCAGTCAAAAGGCTGCTTTAGAAATAGACATCTAACTAACTTGATTTGGAAAAAAACAGTGGCCAAACCTAGCACATTGTGTGATGGGGTGTGTTACCAACCCCCTAGCTACTACTCTTCAAATCATTCAGATTCTCAAGTCTTTGGTCACTCAAGAAGTAGAAATGCCTCTGGAGCTCTTGATTATTAAAATCCTGAGCTTCCAAGTTGGCCACTGGTGCTGCTTTCAACACAATGGTTGCTATGAGAGAGATCTTTTTCTTTTTTTATTTTTTGAGTTGGAGTCTCACTCCGTTTTCACCCAGGCTGGAGGACAGTGGCACACTCACAGCCATCCCAGCAGCAACCTGCTGGGCTCCAGCAATCCTTCCACCTCAGCATTCCAAGTAGCCAGGACTACAGGCGCACACTACCATGCCCAGCTAATTTTTTTATTTATTGTAGAGACAAGGTCTCGCCAAGTTGCCTGGGCTGGCAAATGGATTGCAGGCTCAGGCAATCCATTCACCTTGGCCTCCCAAAGTGCTGGGATTACAGGCTGAGCCACCGAGCCCAGCCATACAAGGTTTTTTTTTTTAATACTGATCTCTCTGCCTTGGGTTTGGATTTCTGCCTAAATAGTACCTGGGTTTGCTGTCAGTCTATAGTCAAAGCTTAGATCATTTTGTATTTGATTTTCCTTTCATTCTGGAGTAAAATCAACAGAATGGTATTTCCCTTAGCAATCCTTGACTAATGTTGAGTTTTAATACTGGCGTAATTAATTTTTAGCCTGTCTTGATCAATAGTTACAATCCCTAGGTGAGAAAATCTCCCATTGAAATTATTGCCCTGACTGCTCCCCAAATAAGTCACTTGGATGCTTATTTTTAAAACGTGGTAGCAAAAGTAGAAAATAAGGTCATGATAGGAAGAATCAACATTGTTAAGATGTGCATCCTGTAGATTCAATGCAATATCCATTAAGTAACCAGTATCATTCTCAGAACTGAAAATGACAACACAGAAATTCATATGGAAACATAAACGACCACGAATAGCCAAAACAATCCTTAGCAAAAGAAACAAAGTGGGAGGTATCACATTTCCAGACTTTAAACTTTACTATAAGGCTACAATAATCAAAACAGCCTGGTATTGGTACAAGAATAGGCATATGGACCAATGGAACAGGAGAGAGATTCTGGAAGCAAACCCTCAATTTCTCAACCAATTCATCTTCAACAAAGCCTCCACCATCAACCACTGGGAAGAGGAGAACCTATTCAGTAAATAGTGCTGAGAAATCTAGCTGGCCACATGCAGAAGATTGAAACAGGACCCCTACTTATCACCATACACAAAAATCAACTCTAAGTGGATCAAAGACCTAAACATAAAACCTCAAACTATGAGAACCTTGGAAAACGCAGGAGAGATTCTTATGGAAATGGGAACTGGCAACCAATTCCTGATCAAAACCCCTAGTGCCCATCCATAAAAAATAAGATAGACAAGTGGGACCTCATTAAACCGAAAAGCTTCTGCAAAGCAAAAAAAAAAAAAAAACCACCAAGAGAACAGGGAGACAGCCCATGAACTGGGAAAAAATATCTGCCAACTGTATATCTGACAAAGGCCTGACTGTATAAGATCCTGTATCTATAAGGATCTACAAGGAATTCAAATGTGCCAAAGGAAAAAAACAAACAGCCCCATTAAAAAGCGAACAAAAGACATGAATAGACACTTCTCAAAAGAAGATATATGGGCAGCCAACAGACCTATGAAAAAGTGTTCAGCCTCACTCATCATCAGAGAAATGCAAATCAAAACCACATTGAGATACCACCTAATCCCAGTAAGAATGGCCATCATTAATAAAACAAACAACAATAGATGCTGGCGAGGATGTGAAGAAAAAGGAACACTTCTATACTGCTGGTAGGAATGCAAACTAGTGCAACCTCTTTGGAAAAGAGTGTGGCAATTTCTAAAAGATCTAGACATTGACCTTCCATATGACCCAGCAATCCTTCTACTGGGAATATACCCAGAGGAACTCAAATCATTCTACAAAAAAGATACCTGCACACGCATGTTTATTGTACTATTCACAATAGCAAAAACATGGAACCAACTGTGCTACCCATCAAAACTGGACTGGATAAAAAAATGTGGTACATATACACAATGGAATATTATGCAGCCATAAACAAGGACAGGCATATGAACTTCGCAGCAACTTGGATGGATTTCTACTTATCTTACTATCTTACTCAGCGAACTATCACAGAAACAAAGAACAGAGTACCATATGTTCTCACTCATAAGTGGATCCTGAACATTTACCATAATACCATAAGAAGGAGATTGGCAGTAGCAGGATACTGGCCGGGGAGTGGGGGATGCAACATCAAAAAGGACACCTGATCTCAAACCAGGCAAAGTGGAGACCAAAGGGAGGCCCAAACTTTACATGTACAATGACCTCTTGTATACCTAATCCTGAATTATACCTCACATCTTTAAAATAAAATAAAAATAATTTTAAAGAAAGAAAAGAAAGAAGGCCATGGGCAAAAATAATGGCCTAGGAATCAAATTAGTTAGGAAAACACTAAATGAAAGGGTTAAGCTGATTTTCTTTGCTGTAGGACTTCTCAGAGTCTTACATATGCTAAGGGGCACCGTGAATCTCCAGGAACAAGATGGAGTGTGAGTTTTCCAAACGTGGTGGACCACAGAACCAAGCTTGGGAACCCCGAACTCCAAACTGTATAACTTTGGCTACAACTCATATTGTCTGGATGCCAATAACCACTCCCCAGGGCTCCCCCCAGCAATGTTCAGACCCTTGGGATGTGCCACATCTGCTGCCATCATTTCTCTTCTCCTTGTGTCACCTGAAGTGCTTCATTCTCATCCCCTGTCTGTGTGTGATGCCTGCCTCCCTCAGTCTGGCATGTGTAACTGTCCTGGGGCCACGATAACAAGTGATTACAGACCAGGTGGCTTAAAACAACAGGGCTATTCTCTCACAATTCTGGAGGCTAGAAGTCCCAGATCAAGATGCAGGCAGCCACACTCCTGCCAGGGACTTGAGGGAGCATCCTCCCTGTCTCTTCCAAGTTACCCTGATGTCCATTGGTATGTGGCCATTCACTCCAACCCCTGTCTCCATCTGCACACAGTCATCTTCCCCTGCATCTCTAAGTGTCCCTTCTTGCAAGGACACAGTCATTCATGGCCACTCTGCTCCACTGTGACTTCCTCTTAACTAAGCACATCTACAAATACCCTGCTGTCACATAAGGCCACATTCACAGACATGAAAGTCCAGCTGTGAACACAGCTTTTAGGGGACACAGTCTAACCTACAACAGACCATGTCTTGACGTGAGAGCTGACACCAGTCGGGGTCCTGGCAGGAAGCAGCAGGGACGATAAGGGGTTTCATGGAAGGATTTGAAGTAGGACTGTTCATAGAGATGCGGGCAGGGCTGTGGGAGACAGTGCTGGCTCCCTGGACCCAGCAGCAGACGACCTGGCCCCACACACTGTAGATGAGGCCCATGTGTGTCATCGTTACCACACAGGCCACACTGGCAGTGGGAGAACGAGGGGACCCCACCACAGCTCCTCTTCCCCCACGGACCTTGACCTCCAGAGGCCCCACCAACCTGGTGGTCAGCTTCCTGGGGCTCTGGGAGTCACAGGGGCACATAACAGCTCAAAATAGCCATCGCTCCTCAGTGCTGCCCCTAGTGTTGCTCAGGACTCTGACTCCAAAGCAGAACTTGTGAAATCAGCCAGTGGGCAAGCCTCACAAGCCAGGTGCAAACCGTCCTATTCGCCGTGCTTTGCTGTGTTCATTTTAACTGTCTGGTCTATGAAATCGTGTCCCAAGCCCATATTTCTAGCTTCCATCAAAAGGCTGGATCTGGTCTCTAGGGCCTGCATTCCTGCATGGCCACCCTGGTTTGGAATCAAGTAGCAGGTGCCTCTGGGCAGGAGATTCACATGTGCGAGGCCTTGTCATTCCCGCATACCTAGAGGCTGCGTGCTGTGGGCTGATGCATGTCCCTCCAGTGTTGCCATGTTGAAACCTAATCCCTAAGGTGATGGTGTGGGAAGTGGGGCCTTGGGACCTGGTCATGGAGTGGAGCCCTTGAGCATGGGATCAACCACTTATCAAAGGCCCAAGGGGGCACGATCATCCTTCCGCCACGTGAGGACATGGCAGGAAGGTGCTGTCTATAAGAATGGGCCCTCACCAGACCCCAGATCTATCAGGGTCTTGATCTTGGCCTTCCAGCCTCCAGAGCTGTGGTCAGTAAGTTCTGTCACGTATAACCTACTCTGCCCCAGGTTATGGCAGCCGTACAGACTGGGATGGTGCATGTCGACTGTCTGTCATCATTACACTTGGACTATGGCTTCCTTATTCTCAAGCCCAGTGGCTCATGCCCTGCCTGCTCTGTAGACACCTGTCTGTGACCCCTGCTACTCTCAATGCTATGGGCATGTCCATGACCTTTGTTGTCTCAGTTCCTGTCTCCTGCACGGAGATTCTGAGTTTACAGCAATGCTTGCCAATGACTCAGAATCTCTGGTGAGGGGAGCACAGGGTCTGCCTGGTGCGGGCAGCACAGCCCTGGCCTCAGCCACATCTAAGCATCCCCGCACCGTGGAGGTCACCCCAACCTGTGATTACCCCCAACATCCTTTCGCCAACCTCTCTCCTAGCAGGTGCTACAGCTAAAAGACATATATGAGAGTCACCTCACGCATGGGTTTCATTGTTTGATTTTCATGCTTGTTTTGTCATTACTCCTGGTATAGACTTCTGTCAGACCAAGATGGGTTTGGAAGGGCTGAGCTTCCAAGCAAAAAGGCACGAGCCTCTCCTCAGCATTCAAGCTTCCACCCCAAGTGCATGACCAGCAGAGGCACCAGGCCTTGGTTAGAGGAGCTCCTGCTATATGCATTCCAGGGGCCAAGCCAGGCTCCAAAGAGCGGCAGGTTACCATGCCAGGTCAGTCAGGGCTGCCATGTGGGTTCCCAGTCTTACACCAGCAGCATGACCCTTCCTCATGCCTCTTTGTTCTATAGGTGCATAGCAACAGTCCCCTCCACAGACATCCCTCCACACCCGTCCACTCCAAGTGAACCCTTCATGTTTCTTTCTTTTTTCACATTCACATGTCCCCTAAACACCTTGTGAAACAGATCCTGCCTGCTTGTAACATTACAATGTGTTAAGCTCTCTGTTGTGTGTATGTGGCTACAGAATCTCCCTGTGGTCTTCAGAAGGTCCCCGATCTTTCTGAATCTGTTTTCCCATCTATATATGGAGGAGGAATAACTCTTACTCTACTATCATAAATGGTTATAAACAATACCAGGACATTCTGCAGATTAAATAGCTGACATTTATGCCTAGTACATGTTAGGTACTGTCAAGAACTGGGAAGGAGATGACACTATACTTATGATAAGCTAACAGTTTGCCTGCATATGTTCAGGGATGTCGGGCAAAGACATGAGACTCCAGGGTCAGAGATGAAGGACAGTTGGTCATTCACACCTGTAGCAGGAGCCAGGGTCTCAGCATTTTGCAATAGTTCCCCAAGCCTCAATTCCCACAGGGTGGCACAAAGAGGGCTGGGTGAGGCCTGCGTATTGTCACAAGGCATAGGAGGAGCCTGAGCATGGGGTGCCCAAATCTTTTATAATGGACAGTAAGTTGGCCCTGTGCTCCAGGGGAAGACTCATTTCTGTCTTCCCAGGCTGTCTCCAAAGCTGCCACCAAGGGAGACATCATCTTCTTCTTCCCAGGTGGCTTGCTGGAGAAGCATTCCTGAAAAGGTGGTCCAGAACAAAGAGTATTCAGTGCCTCACATTTCAAGATAAGAAATCCTTTGAGAATTGCCTCCCAACAGAAACTCCAAGATGCCTTCGTCTCAGGGGCAGATGGCAACTTGCTTAACAAAATGGGCATTTAAACAAGCATCTCTAATACTGTCAAATATTATTTTTTTAAAAATAAACTCTGACTTTTATCAGCTAGAGAGATATGGAAACTTATATCCAAAAATCTGAATAAGCGCAGATTTATGACTGTCCTCCAGCACATAAGCCAAGTGCGATCTTCACACCCATTTTCTCCTTTTGATTTTCTGTCACAAAACATAACATAAAAAACAAAACAAAACAAAAACAAGACAGTCACCTTCATATTGTGACTAGATTGGCTAAAACTGATATAATAACAGCATTAAAGCATTTCTCACAATTGTCATTGCCTGGTTCACCTTCCCTGAGTGACATTGATGGAAAATCCCTTTCGAGTGGATGACTTTTTATGCGGAATCAATTTGGTCTGTAAGAAGGAGAAATGAAACCCGACAGCTGGATAGAGCGGGGAAGCATTTCCAATCGTGTCGCCTTCAGAAAACGCCTCTCCCGTTGCTCTCGTTTCGATTATTAAGAAAAATATCTGTCCGAAGATGTGTTCCTTGTGAGTGTGGCCACTGCATGGATCATGGGAAAGTCAACTTGGCCAGTATGGAGTCCACAGTCCCGCAGGCCCCACTGCCCCCACATGCCTGCTCCCCCACCATGGGGGAGGCCGCAGTGGGAAGGGGAAACCGCCTGGCTGGGCAGGGGTGTGGTGGCTAAGCCATCCTGCCTGCCCAAGCTCCCCCCTCTCCCTGCTTGGCCCCAGCCTCCGAGTGAACCACCAAAGAGGCTGGGCAAGCAGCACCGTGATGGCACACTGTGTCCCCGTTCACCTCCACCTGCAGGGATCCTTTGTCATAGTCACCCAAGTGGTACAGTTATATTCTTCACAGTCTCACAAAATTAAATGAAGTTACTCTTCATCTAATTATCTTACTGATAAATACAAGGTATATGATCAAGTTGCTCATTTCTAGCCGACTTCTGGACAAAGCTCTCTGTACACCAGCCATGCCAAGGTCAAGGTGCCTGCAGCCCAGCTGGGTCCTGGGACCCACCAAGTCTTCAGAGCACCCAGGGCCCCTCTGTTCTCCCAAAGTCCCATGGCAGAAGCTGGGCAGGTCAGGCCAGTGTGCAGTAGGACCCAGGAGCACAGAGTGGCACCTCCTTCTCATATAACAGGAACAGAAGAAGTGCTTTTGTGAAGAATTAAAATGGAAGAAATCTCAGAGGCAGCCGGATTAAAGGCTGAAGCCAAGTGGCCCTTAGGCAGGTGCTGCGGGAACACTAAGTTAGCAGAACACAGACGGTGTGCCCTCAGCCACCACGTCTAAGGAGCTTGGAGCACAGACACTACACAGTTGGCACAGTGCTGCTTCACTGGCTCACCATCTAATCACACTTTCCTTTTTTATTTTTCATTCTTTTTTAGAGACAGGAGTTCGCTCTGTCATCCAGGCTGGAGTACAGTGGCACAATCATAGCTCACTGCATCCTCAACCTCCTTGGCTCAAGCAATCCTCCCAGACCCACAGAAGCGGAGCAGAACTTGTTCATAAAAGATGATATTTGTCTGACCATTGGGAGAAATGACCACACACTTGCCCTTTTCTGCTTAAGCAGGTCCTCTGAGAGCCACACATGGAGCTTCTAGAAAATGCTGGAAAGCAAGTAAGCCTCCTGCTGAACTGGGGGTGGAAGGTCCTTGGGGAGGTAAGAGCTGATAGAGAACCTGAGAGAAAGGCCAGGGAGAGTTGCTTCACATTCCTTGGCAAGTTCGGGTGTCTACACTGGGGATTTGGAAAGCTACCCACATGCCCAGGGTGGGGTGGGGTGGTGCCATCTGTTAGGTCCTCAAAAAGTTATACACAGAATCGCCGAGGATGCAACAATTCCACTCCTGGTTATGAACATGAAAGAATGAAAACAGACACCCAGACAGATGTACGTACCCATGTTTATAGCAGCACCACTCACAGGAGCTCAAGGTGGAACAGCCCAGATGTCCATCAGCTGATGGGTAGAGAAACACAGTGGGGTGTATCCATGCATGGACTGTTACTCAGCCATAAAAATGAATGAAATACGATACATGTTACAGCATGGGTGGATCTCGAAAATATGCTGTGTTAAAACAAAAAGCCAGAGACACCGGGTGCAATGGCTCATGCCTGCAATCCCAACACTTTGGGAGGCGGAGGCGAGATAATTGCCTGAGCCCATGGGTTAGAGACCAGCCTGGGCAACTTCGCAAGACCTCGTACAATAAATACAATAAATACAATACAAATACAATAAATAAAAAAAAAATAGGCGGGCATGGTGGCGCCCGCCTGTAGTTTCAGCTACTTGGATGGCGGAGGCGGAAGGATCGCCGGAGCCCAGCAGGTTGATGCTGCAGTGGCCATGAATGTGCCACTGCACTCCAGGCTGGGCAACAGAGTGAGACTCCAACTCAAAAAAAAAAAAAAAAAAGCCAGAGACAACAGGGCACATCTCATGCGACTCCATTTACATGAAATATCATGTTAGGCAGATCCGTGTAGATGGTAGAGTAGTGGCTGTCAGGCATAAGAGAGGGAGGGAAGGGGACTGGCCACTTCTTGGGCACAAGACTTCCTTTTGCAGTGATGGAAATGTTTAAGAACTTGATAGAGGTGATGGTGGTGGCACAGCATTGTGAATATACTACATGCAACTGAATTATACACTCAAATTGTATTATGTCAATTTCACATCCATTTTTTTAAGAAAAAGAAGATAGACTGGGCACATTGGCTCACATCTATAATCCCAGCACTTTGGGAGGCCAAGGTGGGAGGATTGTTT
>CAUYQG010242037.1:47500-63223 GCA_963574415.1 Tarsius wallacei | reverse complement strand
ACGCCCGGCTAATTTTTTTGATTTATTGTAGAGATGAGGTTTCGCCTGCCCAGGCGGGTCTTGAACCCGCGGGCTCAGGCAATCCACTCACCTCAGCCTCCCAAGGCGCGGGATTACAGGCTGAGCCACCGAGCCCGGCTTGCTGCCTTTTTAAACTGGATATTCTCTCTCATTCCTTCCCCCCCACCGCCCCCATTTTACTTAACATTCTTTCATTTCTTTTAGTGATTACTCCAGGAATCTTAACATGCACATTAACTTACAAAATTCTAAAGCTAATCATTATCTTCACTCTCCTTCTGAACAAATCAATGATGTAAGAACACTGTATCTCTAATAATCTTTTCCTTTCTTATGCACTAGTGCTTTACAAATTTTTATTTCATCTTATTTTCCTTTTATAAACACAAGTAGTAATTATTGTTTTATGTCATTTATTTAGACTTACCAACATATTTATTGTTTTTTTGATCACTATTCTTTGATCACTGCATATCAGACTTTTTACATGAAAATGTCTCCTTTTCACCCTCGTTCTTGAAAAATATTCATTGAATATTGAATTCTAGCTTTACAGTCATTTTTCCTTCTGTGCGTTGAAGATATAATTTTATTCTCTTTGTCTTCTAGTGCTACTAAAAAGTCAAGTGTTAATCATCATAGTTCAATAATTTGTCTTTTAAAAAAATTATATAAGCCGGGCTCGGTGGCTCAGCCTGTAATCCTGCGCCTTTGGGAGGCTGAGGTGAGTGGATCGCCTGAGCCCGCGGGTTCGAGACCAGCCTTGGCAAGCGAGACCTCATCTCTACAATAAATCAAAAAATCAGCCGGGCGTGGTAGCGCGCGCCTGTAGTTCCAGCTACTCGGACGGCCGAGGTGGAAGGATCGCCGGAGCCCAGCAGGGCGAGGCTTCGGGGGCCGGGAGCGGCCACTGCACGCCATTCTGGGTGCCAGATTGAGTCTCCAACTCAAAAAAAAAAAAAAAAAAATTATATATTTGGGGTACGCATGTGTATTTGTTACATGGACATATTGTGTAGTGATGGGGATTGGGTCTCAGGTGGCCCATTTCCCAGATAGTGAACATTATTCTCCATAGGTAGTTTCAGAACCCCAAGCCCACTTTCTCTTTCCCTCTTACTGGTGTCCCCAATGTCTATTATTTCCATCTTAGTTGCTGTTTAGCTCCCACATATGAGTGAGAACACACAGTGTTTTCTTGTCTGTTTCTGAGTCAGTTTACTTAGGATGATGATCTCCAGCTCCATCCATGTTGCTGCAAAGGACGTGATTTCATTCTTTTTGACGGCTGTGTAGTATTCCATGGTGTATACATACCACATTTTCATTATTCAATGATCCATTGATGAGCTTTTAGGTTGATTCCACATCTTTGCAATTGTGAACTGTGCTGCAGTGGACATGAAGGTCCAAGTGTCTTTTTTATATATGACCTCTGTTCCTTTGGGTAAATACCTAGCAGTAAGATTGCTGGATCAATTGGTAGACCTACTTTTAATTCTTTGAGTAATCTTTATAGAGGTTGTTCTAATTTACATGCCCACTAACAGTGTGTAAGTGTTCCCTTTTCTCCTCATCTGCATCAGCATCTATTTTTTTTTTTTTTTTAAATATTGGCCATTCTGTCTGATGTATGGTGGTATCTCATTGTGGTTTTAATTTATATTGAACATTTTTCATATGTTTGTTGGCCATTTGTATATCTTCTTTTGAAATATAACTTTTCATGTTGTTTACCCATTTTTTAATGGTGTTATTTGCTTTTTTTCTTGCTAATTTGTTTGAGTTCTGTGCAGATTCTGGATATTAGTCCTTTGTCAGATATATAGTTTGTAAATATCTTCTCCCATCTGTAGGCTGCCTATTGTTGATTATTTCTTTTGCTGTGCAGAAGCTTTTTAGTGTAATTAGGTCTCATTTATTTATTTTTGTTTTAGTTGCATTTGCTTTGGGGGTTTTAGCCACAAATTATTTGCATAGGTTGATGTCCATAAAAGTTTTTCCTAGTTTTTTTTCTAGTATTTTTATGGTTCCAGGTCTGATATTTCAGTCTTTAATCCATCTTGAGTTACTTTTTATGTATGGGGAGAGATAGGGATCAAGTTTCATTTTTCTGCATGAGGCTATCCAATTTTCCCAGCACTGTTTGTTGAATAGGGTATTCCTTCCCCAGTGGATTCTTTTGTCTGCTTGGTCAAAGATCAGTCAGTTATAGGTATTTGGGTTTATTTCTGGATTCTCTATTCTGTTGTATTGGTCTATCTGTCTGCTCTTGTACTAATATCATACTGTTTTGGTTACCACAGCTTTGTAGTGTAATTTGAAGTCAGTTAATGTGATGTCTCCAGCTTTGTTCTTTTTGCTTTGGCTATTCTGGTTCATTTTTGGTTCCATAACATTTGGGGACTGTTTTTACTAATTCTGTGAAAAATGATGTTAGTTTGATAAGAATTGCACTGATTATTTAGGGTGATATGGTCATTTTAATAATGTTGATTCTTCCAATCCATGAGCATGGGATGTTTCTCCATTTGTTTGTGTCCTCTGCACTTTATTTCATCAGAGTTTTAGGATTTTCCTTGTAGTGATCTTTCACCCCCTTAGTTAAATGTATTCCTAGGTATTTTAGTTTCTTGGCTGTTATTGTAAAGGGAATTGAATTCTTGATTTGACTCTCAGCTTGGTCACTATTGGTATATAGCAGTGCTACTGAATTGTGTGTGTTGATTTTGTATCTTGAAACTTTACCACATTCATTTGTCAAGTCCAGTAGTCTTTTGGAGGAGTCTTTAGGGTTCTTTAGTTATAAAATCATAACTCTGACGGCATACAGAGATAGTTTGATTTCTTCTTTTCCAAATTGGATATAATTTATTTCATTTTCTTGCCTGATTGCGCTAGGACTTCAGAACTATGTTGAATAGTAGTGGTGAAAGTGGGCATCATTGTCTTGTTCCAGTTATGAGGGGAAATGTGTTCAACTTTTCTCTGTTCAGGATGACATTGGCTGTGCGTTTGTCCTATATAGCTTTTATTATTTTGAGGAATGTTCCCTCTATTCCTATTTTGCTGAGGGTTTTATCATTAAGGGATTTTATCAAATGCTTTTTCTGCATCAATTGAAATGATCATAAATTTTTGTTTTAACTTCTGTTTATGTAGTGCATCACATTTATTCACTTGTGTATGTTGAACCTCCTGTATCCCTGGGATAAAACCACTTGGTTATGATGCTTTTTTTTTCTAATGTGCTGTTGAATTTGGCTTGCTAATATTTTGTTGAGGATTTTTGCATCTATGTTCATAAGTGATATAGGTCTGTAGTTTTTTTGTTGTTGTGCCTTTTCTTGCCTTTGGTATCAGAGTGATATTGGCCTCATAGGATGAGTTAGGGAGGATTCCCTCCTCTTCAATACTGTGGAATAGCTTCAGTAAAATTGGTACCAGTTCTTTGAAGGTCTGGTAGAATTTGGCTGGGAGGTGATCAGATCCTGGACTTTTTTTGTTGGGAGACTTCAAATTACTGTTTCAATCTTACTACTCATTATTGGTCTGTTCAGGGTTTCTATTTCTCCCTGATTCAATGTTAGGCGATTGTATGTTTCCAAGAATGCATTCATTTTCTCTAGGTTGTTTAGTTTGTTTGCATAGAGGTGTTCATAACAGTCTCTTGTATTGAATTTCTGACATGTCAGTTATAATGTCTTCTATTTCATTTCTGGCTGAGCTAATTTGAATCTTCTCCCTTCATTTTTTACTTAATCTAGCTAAGGTTTTATCAATTTTGTTTATCTTTTCAAACAACCAACTTTTTGTTTCATTGAGTCTTGATTTTTTTAAAATTCCAATTTCATTTAGTTCTGCTCTGATCTTTGTTATTTGTTTTCTTCTGCTAGCTTTGGGTTTGGTTTGTTCATGATTTTCTAGTTCCTTGAGTTGAGATATTAGGTTGTCAATATATGATCTTTCATTCTTATTAATGTAACTCATCAGCACTATCAATATTCCTCTGAGCACAGCTTTGGCTGTGTCCCAGAGGTTTTTATAACTTGTTTCATTGTTGTCACTCATTTCAAGGAAATTTTTAATTTCCTTCTTGATTTCATTGTTGGCCTAAGGATCATTCAGGAGCAAATTGTTGAACTTCCATGTCTCTGGTTTTGCAAATTATTCTTGGATTTAATTTATAGTTTTTTTCCACTGTGGTCTGAAATGGTGCTTGATATGGTTTCAATTTTTTTGAACTTATTGAGACTTGATTGTGGTCTATCATGTGATCTATCTTGGAGAAGTTTCCATGTGATGAGAAAAATGTATATTCTGTGGTTTTAGGATGGAATTTTCTATGGATGTCTGTTAGTTCCATTTCCTCTAGAGTCCTGTTTAACTCCATTATTTCTTTGCTGACTTTCTGCCTTGATGATCTATCTATTGCTGACAGCGGAGGGTTGAAGTCTCCCACTATTATTTTATTGCTGTCTTTCTCTTTTTATAGGTCTAGTAGAATTTGTTTTATTAAGCTAGGGGATCTGGTGTTGGGCACATATATATTTACAATTGTTATGTCTTCTTGTTGGACCAATCCCTTTGTCATTATATATTGGCCATCTCTGAGTATTTTTAAATTTTTGTTAATTTAAAATCCATTTTATTTTATATGAGAATGGTTACTTCTGCTCATTTTTGGTTTCCACTAGTATGGAATATATTTATTCACTCCTTTACCTTGAGTCTATAGGAGTCTTTTTGAGTTAAGTGGTCTCTTAAAGACGGAAGATAGTAAGTTGTGTTTTTTTCATCCATTCTGCCAGTCTATATTTTTTTAGTGGAGCATTAAGACCATTTACATTCAGAGTTATTAAAGATATGCAAGATACTACTCTACCCATCCTACTGGTTGTTATCTGGTTGCTTTATTTATTTTCTCTATTGTGTTGTTGTTCCATAAAGCCTGTGAACTTTATGATTTCCAGAATTTTTCTACTAGTGTATTTTGACCTTTCGTTTCAGTATTTAAAACTCCTTTGAATATTTCTTTAGAGCCAGTTTGGTTGTGAAAAATTCACTCGGCATTTTCTTGTTTGTGAAGGACTTCCTTTCTCCTTCCCTTATGAAACTTAGTTTTGTGGGATATAAAATCCTTGGTTGACAGCTATTTTGTTTGAGGAAATTGAAGATGAGGGTCCTGTCCCTTCTAGCTTATAGGGTTTCTTCTGATAAGTCTGCTGTTAGTTTGATAGGTTTACTTTTGTAATTTATTTGGTGCTTTTGTCTCACTTCTCTTAAAATTCTTTCCTTCACATTAACTTTACATAGACAAATAATTATATGCCCTGGGGATGGCCTTTTTGCAATGAATCTTCTGGGGATTCTTTGAGCTTCTTGGATTGGGATGTTTAGATCTCCTGCAAGGCCAGGGAAGTTTTCCTCCATTATTCCCTCAAATAGGTTTCCCAAACCTTTTGCTTTCTCTTCTTTCTTAGGAACACCTATGATTCTTAGGTTTAGACATTTTACATAATCCCACATTTCTTGGAGACTTTGTTCCAGTCTCTTGATTCTTTTTTCTTTATTGTTGTCTGATTGTGTTAATTCAAAAGCCTTATCTTCAAGTCCTGAGATATTTTCTTCTGCTTGTTCTAGTCTACTGTTCAAACTTTTCCTCCATATTTTGCATTTCCTTAAATGCTTCTTTCATTTCCAGAATTTCAGCTTGGTGTTTTTTGTTGTTTCTGTTGCTTTGTTTTGTTTAGGTTTCTATCTCTTTGGAGTATTTTTTAATCCATGTCCTGAATAGTTTTTTAAATTTCTTTATGTTGGTTTTCAATTTTCTCCTGAAGTTCATTGACCAATTTTATCATCAATCATTTGAATTCTATGTCTGGAATTTCAACAACTTCATTTTAGTTAGGGTTTGTTGCTGAAGAGTTGATGTGGTATTTGGTGGGTGTTGGAGAACCCTGTTTTTTCATATTGTCAGAATTATTTTTCTGGTTCATTCTCATTTGGATAGACAATTTCTTATTTGAGGGTGGCAGGGGACTGGTGTAGGCAATGTAGGGTTCCCTTGGTTATATATAGCCTTGGCGTGGTAAGTTTCTCAATTGCCAGATGTGGCAGCTTGTGCTGTGTACCTGCAGTGGCTCATGGTGTCCTGAGGGCCAGAGTGGTTTGGAAAGTGTTGTTAGCTGGCATTTGGGATCAGGCCTTCCCCAAAGCTGAGGTATTGTGTCCAATATACTGTTGACCTCCAGCCAGGAGGTGGCGGTTGTGGGCTATAAGGTTTCTCCTTGGTGAGTGTTGCCTCAAAAAAAGTGTCCAGCCAGCCTAAGCCAAGGGCAGGACTCTAGGGACTTCCCAAGTTTTCTCTCTGTTTTGAACCTTCTGTGGTAGCACAGGGAAGAGGAGCTGAAGCACCCCACAACTGTGCACTCTTAGCTGCCCCAGTGGGGATTAGAAGGGAGTCCCAGGCCACTGAGGTAACATTGTTGTGCAGAGCGGGCACAAAAGAGTTCACAAGAGGAGTGGTTGCTATGGCAACACACCCCACCTGGCTCCTCCCTTGACCTCAAGCAATTTGTGATCCTAATGTCAAAGTGCAGCAGGCCTCAGGGCCTCAGTTGTTCCCAGGCAACTTGCCCAGCCAGGAATAATCTGCAGCTGTGGAGTTTGCCCTTGGGGCCCATTTTCTCCGAAGCTGACTGGAAAGCAGCCACGACACCCTGCAAGGGCTGAGTTCCTGGGAAATGGCGCCTGGTGCTGCTCATAGGTTTTTATTCTACACCACATTATGGTAGAGCATGGCTGTGGGTCAGTTTCCCGTGAGTGGCTGGCATTCCACAAGGCTCAGGGAGACCTGCAAGTTCATGGCAGGAACACAGAACTCCCAGTTCCCATCACTCACCTTCCCCACTGTGTCCAGAGGCTGTGGTGGACTGTGGTGGTCCAGAGAAGAGTCCAGCCAGTTCCAGCCCAGGTCAGTGGAAATTTTTTTTCTTCTTTGCTTTAAGTGGTTATTATCACTCCTTTGGAGACTTGTAGGGTGTGCTGCTGGATCCTACCCTCTCTGGGTACCAAGAAAAATCTCCCTATCTTGGTTTACTCTGTAGGAAACTCAAGCTAGCTGCCTCACGTCAGCCATCTTAATCCAGAATCCCACTTTGTCTTTTCTGTCTCATTTTAAGATCATCTCTGGTTTTGGTGATATTTAAATTTTTTTTTTAAGTTGAAGCCCAGCTTATTTATTTACTTACTGACTGACTGACTGACTGACTTATTTATTTATTGTAGAGATGAGGTCTCACCAAGATACCCAGGCTGGTTTCAAACCCCTGGGCTCAGGCAATGCTCTCAAATCTGCTGAGATTACAGGCATGAACCATCACACCCAGCTTAATTTATTAATATATACCTAAATGTGGATGGGTGAATTCATCCTACTTGAGTTTTTTCAATATAAAAAATGCATGTTTTTAATTAGTTCTGAAAAATTGTCAGGCATTTTATCTTCAAATGTTGCTTTTCTCTTCTCTAAAACTCCAGGTATATATGCCTTAGATTTTTTTTTTACTCTGTCTTCAATAACTTAATAACATTGCCATGTTTTCCATCTCTTTTTCTCTCTGCATTTCAGATAATTTCTTCAGACACATCATCAAACTTATTATCTTTTTTAAAATCTGTATCTAACTGATCTTAGAGGTTAGTATTGAGTTCTTAATTTCAATTAGTATAGTTCCCTTTCCATTGTTCTATTTGGTTACTTTTATAACTGTTTGGTCATTTTTTCATAGACTCCTCTTTCTTACTCATTTTAATTCCCTATTTTAATTCTTTAAATATACGAAACCTACTCAGTACATATTCTTTTTTTGATATCTCTATGGTATGAATGTTTGCAGTCACATTATTTTTGCTCATGTTTTCTACTACTTTGTATGTTTTGTGATTTTTGAACTTGAGTTCATATTCTTCAGAACTTTATCTATGCAAATGTATTAGGCTTGGATTGAAAAGGGTTTCTTTAGATAAGATTTGCATTTGTTCCTGCTAGGTGCCTGAAGACACTAGTGACCCAGCATCCCTTTATTTAAATGAATGGTTTGAGTTTTATTTGGCCATACCCAAATGCTGTGGATTTCATCTGCAAACCCACCTAGTGAAGACTGGCTTGTGGTATAAATTTCCTGAGAAGGGTTTTTTCTTCTATTCAAGTTTGAAGACAAGCAATTTATCTTGCTGATCCCTTGGGGGAAGGTGATATTTCTATTTACAATGAAATAACTGCTGTTTAGGGTCCCACATCTATGGAGAGAGTCACCTGTTAGATGTCAACTCCTTCCCTTGTGGCACTAGTCTTCGATCTTCTGTGACCTGTGAAGATGTGAAAGGAAACTCAAGTTCATCTTGGTTTAATCAGTGCCTTAAGAACACAAATTATAAACACTGTTTTGCTTGTTTCTCTGGATTTTTATCTTCACTTAGTTTTGACCCCTGAGAACTCCTAACTTCCTTGCCATATCATTGAATACCTAAATATATGTGTTTTTATATTTAAACCAGTATTTTTAGTTGTTTTTCATGGGATAGCTAATCTCTGTCAAACTGCTAAAATAACAGTCTCAAGAATCCTACACCACGTCTGTCTGAATGAATAAAATAAGTAACTGAAAGAAATGTCTTAAAAGTAGACAACCACGTACCTGGGTTTGTACTGACCACATCACTCACAACTGGCAGGATGCAATGCAGCCACAAGTGGTTTCAGTGGTCAGAGCAAGTACATGTAAATACCATAACATTTTCAGAAAGCTCATACAAAATTTGACTGTGTTCACCTACAAGAAGACCCTATGTTCACCTACAAGAAGACACTACAATTCACTGGGTAGTTTTGTTTTTTGTTTTTGTTTTTGAGTTGGAGTCTCACTCTTTGTCACCCAGGCTGGAGTGCAGTAACACGCTTACTGCTACCGCAGTCTCAACCTGCTGTTCTTAGGTATCCTTCCGCCCTCAGCCTTCCAAGTTGCTGGAACTACAAATGCATGTCACCACGCCCAGCTAGTTTTTGTGAGTTATTGTAGAGATGAGGTCTCACCAAATTGTCCAGGCTGGTGTCTAACTCCCAGGCTCAGGCAACCCTCTCGCCTCGGCCTCCCAAAGTGCTGGGATTACAGGCTGAGCCACTGCGCCTGGCCCACCAGGTAGCTTTAAGAATGCCAACCTGGATTGCAACAGCAGTGACTACAGCAATTAACTTTAGCTGACTCAGTGAAGGAAACAGAAGTCTGGAGGTTAATGTGGAGTCAGACTTAGTGGGCATGGCTCTGGATTGGCTGTCCACAAGTCTGTCTTCTACACTCACCTATGCCATCAGTGGTTTGTGGGAAATTGGGCAAGTTGTCTTTCTCTCTAGGCTTAAATTTACTTATCTGTAAAATGAAGATGCTGTTAACAAGGGAGGAAAATCTCTGGCCTCTCAGCCCTCAATTATCCCTTCCCAACTCTTCCAAAGCTACCACAGTTCTCCTGGTAATATGCTCTCATCTCCCAATCTTTAAAGGCTCATTACTTAGTTGATTCTAAAATGTTTTGTAAGATAATAAGAGTCAGCTAATTCAGATTTTACTAGAATAATGGACGAAAGAATTCCAGATGACCCTATAAAAGTGTTATTTATGAAAGATGGGCATTCAAAAGATTTCCAAATGTGAGATAATGCCATAAGTCATGTTTTTATGACTAACTGTTTTCCTGTCTCAAATTCCAGGTAAGTTTTGATATTGTTGTTCTGTTATTCCACCATTAGCTACACTGGGAAGCTAATAAAGTTCAAGTTTAGGGTCTCTGATTTGTACATGCCCCTTCCAATGACTCATTTCCTCTAATTTTAAATAAACATTCACTTTTGTATTTAACATTTTATTTACAACTTTATACATGTTTTAAAAGTGAGTTCCCCAGTGTAAACATTTCAGGGCCCACAAAACCTGAATCTGCCCACTCCATTACATTATTGAATAAAAAATTGCATATTTCCTCCTCATTTGCTTTATCACTTCTCCCAAATTTCATCAAAGAAAAAAACAAAAACAAGATACTATTGATTCAGGTATACTTATGGAGAAACACATTTCAACACAGTTTTGACCTGTGCAAAGGGCAGTTTAATCATTTTGCAAAAACTCTTTCATAATTCATTGTCCTCCTAAGCTCAAACTTTGATGGTTTTTAAAGCTTAGATCCTTTAAAAAAAATAACTGGTCTCAGTAGTGATGGTAACGTTGTGAGTTTGTAAGTTGTCATAGTGCTAGTGAGAAAAAAAATGCATGCAATATTTTAATTTATTTTCCAATTTTGAGTAAACAATCTTACCACCCTCACATAGTATCTTATACTTTCAAAAGCATTTATGAATAGTAAAAGTCAGAAAGGGAAGATTTATTCAATTGCTTCATGTAGTTTGAAAACTAAGATAACACAAGCAATTGTTAACTTCAAAAATTCTATTCTGTTTGTATTGTTTTTACATTAAAATTATACTCTCACATATACACATATTGACTATGGCTGGCCATTTCTAGGAATTTGGGTATTTTTGTCAAAGAAAAGCAGCCTATTTTAAGATTTTATTTTACATATTTTATTTTTATTTTGAGGGGAATCCAAATATCTACATCATGAACTTAAATTCCTATAGCTGCCAGAACTGACAGAGAATTAGCAAGGCAGAGCCAAGTTCACGCAAGACTGTCTACGGCGCTCTTATAGCTAAAGACAAACCAAAATATTGACTAGCTCTTCTCAAAACAGCATGTAGAAGTTGTGGCTGAAATAAGCCTGATGTAAGAAAGAATACAGATGGCAGTATAATCATAGGCTGGGTCTACAAGATGCCAAACAACCCATTCAAAAGTGAAAAACTCAGCCGATCAGTTGGTGGTTTTGTCTACATGCCACCAAGCAACAGGCTTGACTGATTCCTTCACAAGATTGACTGAGCTTTTGACTAGACTTGAGCAGATGTTTTATAACTTCGTATATTCAGTCTTAGTTGTCAAATCTATAACTCAAGTAAATTCTTCTATAAATGAATTTCTTTCCTACATCAAAACAACCTGAAAGTGTTAAACACCGATCATCTGTAGTTTTTAATTCATTTTAGAGCCTGGTTTCATGCATGTGCCTGGCACAGTATATCACACACCTGACAAAAAATAGAATCTCTTAACTTATATGTCTATGTTTAATATTTCATTAATTCACTTGATATCTTTGCTACTCAAATATCTTTTGAAAAATAGGTAAAATCCATCTTAAATTTTTGCCTTTTTAAGAAAATAAAGTTTCCATGGTATGTAAAACCTACTGGCCATCCGTGTTATTAAATTACTACCAAAATGTACACTTTTTGCTTTTGACATTTTGTCCCAATTCTTTTTTCCACAGGTTATTTTTCTCTAAAAAATGTGTCAAAAAAATCCTTCAAATATTTCATGGTTAAAAATGAAAGCAAAAAAAGACACTGTTTTAAAAGGAGTCCTGAGTGAGCAGAGATCTTATACCTCTGGCCTCTGTTGTATCCCCAGCAGGTAGTATGGTGTGGGCTTCAATAAATGTTTAGTAAATGAATGATTAGATGTATTGTAGTATACTATTCCTACAGTCACTAAGAAACTGTGGCCTGGCAAGAAAGAACTGGGGGAAAGACAGTGCAACTAACTCCTCTTGGACTGCAACGAACTCCCAGTGGACAAATGCACTGCCCATGCTTCTTTGACTAAACTCAACTGGAAACCAGAAGACAAGGAAAACTTCTAAGGGATTAGAAGTGGGTAGAGAGGGGTGGTAAATAGCTTTGGAGCAGTAAATATAGTTTCCATTGTCTATACACTGCTGTCCTCCACACATTCACTGGAGTTTAAAAGCTAGGCATGTGATATAGTTCTTGCAATTTTCACACACACACACACACAAACACACACACAGATTACATAGATTACATATATAAGTACAAAGTCTGACAGTTAAATTCACGAACTTGCCACCATGCACTTACATTGGCATCTCTTACAAACCATTCAGTAAGATTTCATAACCTTGGTATATCAGTGTCTCACAGCTGTGTTTGTGTCAAATGTGTGGCGGTGTCTTGGTGAGTGGCATTCATTATTGTTGTTGCATGTTTTTGTGTGCCGTCACAAGAATATTGGAGCTTGAATCAGAGCAATGAACAAACATTAAATTTCTTGTTAAACTTGGCAAGAGTGGAAGTGAAATCAGGGACATGTTAGTTCAAATTTATGGGGATAATGCCATGAAGAAAAGGCAGTGTACAAATGGATTGAACAGCTTTCTAAGGGGGGAGAAAGCATGACTGATACAGAAAGGTCAGGACAGCCAGTAATGAGCAGAATTCATAAAAACATTGCAAAAATTCAACAAACTGTATGTCTAAATCGTCATGTGAAAATCATAGCAGACCAAATAAACAGTGATAGAGAAACAGGAAAATCTTAACTGAAAATCTCAGCAAGAGAAAGGTGTGTGCAAAATGGTCCTGAAGGAGCTCTTGCATCACAATGCACCAGCTCACACAGCACTGTCTGTGAGGGAGTTTTTAGCCAGCAGACAAATAACTGTATTGGAACATCCTACCTACTCACCTAATCAGGCCCCCAATGACTTTTTTCTTTACCCGAAGATAAAAGAAATATTGAAAGGAAGACATTTTGATGACATTCAGGAAATCAAGGGTAATACAACAGCTCTGATGGTCATTCCAGAAAAAGAGTTCCAAAGTTGCTTTGACAGGTGGACTAGGCCCTGGTGTTGGTGCATAGCTTCCCAAGGTGAGTATTTCGAAGGCAATCATAGTGATATTCAGCAATGAGGTATGTAGCACTTTTTCTGGGATGAGTTCGTGAACTTAGTTGTTATAGTTCATGAACTTAATTGTTAGACCTCGTGTGTGTGTGTGTGTGTGTGTGTGTGTGTGAATGTAATAGATGATAGATGAGGAAGGAAAGAAGGAAGGAAGGAAGGAAGGAAGAAAAAGAAAGGAAAAGAAAAAGAAAGAAAGAAGGAAAGAAAGAAATTAATTCTCAGAACGTGGCATCAGGATTGTTGATTTCTTCCCAAGTTTCTTGAAGGTGTTGCGCCAAACAATCTTTAAGTTTCTTTCCAACTATATTTTTCTTTGACATGGACTAATATGAATGCCTTGAAATACCATTTATCTTAAAAAAACAACTAAAACTTTTATTTAATTTAAAAAGTGAAATATACTTTTTTACTGGTGAATCTGGGTACAATGGTTCGCACCAGTAATCCCAACTATTTGGAAGGCTGAGGCAGAAGGATAGCTTGAGCCCAGGAGTTCAAAATCTGCCTGGGTAACATAGTGAGATCCCCATCTCAAACACACACACACACACACACACACACACACACACACACACACACTCTAGATAATACAGGAAAGGGTAGATGAGGAACATATTCATTCATAAATGATGCTTTGATGCTTCAAGGAGTCAATGGGATTATTTTTCTCGCCTCCACAGGGCAGTCATCAGGAAGGAAGATGGTTTTTTGAGTTCATCTCTCATCATTTCCCTTCTTTCTGTTTTCTGTCCATCTTTCATTCAGTATTTTGCTTTGTATGCTGTCAATTCTCTTCTTTTCAAGCACAAAGAATAGGCAGGAGCACAAATGGGGAACAAGTAAAGGACTCTACTCTGGGAAAGTGTTTCTGGAAATGTTTATATCAGCATTAATGTCTTCCAAAGAAAAGAGCACTTGCCCGTCTTTTGAGACCACAGCAGCAACAGCCTTTATTCCAAGTTACTTGTGACATGCTCTAGGGGACAATGTCTGTGTGCTTAATACATAGGCTTTTTTGCCATGTTAACAGTGGGCTGATGGGGAAATTTAACTTTTATCTTTATAAATTTTTATATTGCATTATGTTTCAGCTAAGCAGTGGATGGAGTCTGACTTAGCCCAAGGACCTCTTTCCTGTTTGTGGGGATTTTTTTTTTTTTACCTTCACTTTAAAACCAGGAAAAGGGAAACTTTCTAAACCTACTCAAAGGACATAAAAACTATTTCTTCAAAGCTCTGAATTTCCTGAGACTGACTTTTAAATAAAACCTACCAAAACAGGAGGAACAGAAAGGATTAGGGGGGGAAGTCATACAGTATTTATATTCAGGTTGGAGAAGAAATTCTGCGTGGTTAAATAAAGCAAACTTCCGATAGCCTTTCCCCACCATCCACACCCATGCATAGCCCTTTCCTTCTAAAGCATGAATGTCTGTTCTGACTGTTTGAGAAGATTGATGCAAACATTTCTTCCATAAAAGCTAGGTTGTTCTTTTGTTAATAGTATACACAGGCTGCAAACACACAAAAAATTCATACAACTTTCCTGAAATCATGCATCTAAATACCACATGAAAACAAAATAGCAAAGTCCTGAGGAAGACAGTGTTAGATACCATTACAATATCTTGTTTATCTAATTTGTTAAAACTTACCTTATTTTTTTTTAAGTTTTTCAAGGAGTGATCCTACAATATATCTTCTTTGCTCAATCTGATGAGGACCTGACAGAGCTGCTTTAAAATCAAATGCGGACAATTCTTTCTTTCACTCTTCCCAGGACTTTTACTCCTTCCGAATGAATTTGTCAATAGAAGCAGAATGTTTGTATTGGATTTTTCAGGATGCCAACTACCGTAAGAGTCACAGAAGGCAGAAGAAATGCCAATGCTTTCATGACACAAGGACACATAGAGAATACTATGGCTTCCTCTCAACTGTTAGGCAATTTTTGCAGGAAAAAAGAGAAGCCTTTACAGCTGAAGTGGTGCTAATGGCCAACTTTAGAGAGCTGTAATTGGCATATTCATAACTCTTTTTCCTGGAAATATTAGACTAGAATTTACTTAGTAATCCTTTACTATTTGAGAACTGGGTGAAGATTTTGTTTCAACCAAAGAATATACTAACATACACATGATTTTAAGTCCTGACAAGAAACCTCTCTTAGGTATATATCATGTATCGTAAATATTTTGGCTATGTTGCTACACATAAACAAATGGAGAATTGAAGTAATTAGTCTTAAAAGTCAAGAACATAAAAAGCAAAATGTCTTAACATCCATTACAGGAATGTAGATGGTTTGCTTGATTTTGCTGGTACATTTGTTTTGCATTTTATTGGACTCCTTATTTGGATAATTGCCTTGATTCACCATTTTACATGCCTAGACAGATAATTAGTTAATAAGCCTACATTAAGCACCTACTCTGTGTCATCTTTGGAATTATGAGTGAGGATCCCTTTTAACTTCAAGACTTGCAAAGATGCCAAACAACTGCATTTCAACAGGAAGGCAGAAGTAATACTGGACAGCCAAGGCGCTTGTCAGGTTTCTTAAATCTTAAAAATAAAGCTCTTATCTCATGGCACGATCTTCCTCCTTCCAAACTCAAATATATTGAAGAGGATAGGTGAATGGGTCAGGTTTGTGTCCACATAGAAACTGTGAAACATGGAGAAGTGTGAGCAGAATTTGAGAACTGCTTTGTCCTTTGGTGTCTACAGGCTTCTACTTAGTCCCTTCAAGAAGTTACTGAGGAATGAATGCCTGATGTCAATCTCTTCATTAGGTGGCCTATCTGGGCAACTAGA